>UELX01006313.1:0-11206 GCA_900480035.1 Eupelmus urozonus | reverse complement strand
GTGTATGTATATTTTTAATGAAATAAACTTTTTCATTCTTTTTAATCATCAAAGTTGATCTTAAATTTAAAATGAATGTATTAAAAATATTCAGAATTTACAATAAACTTATTATACTGGGACCATGTGCATTGTACAGTTGGTCCTGGAATTAAAATAATTGAGCGTGATTATAGAATTGTATAATCTGTTTAAATAATATCGTCGCTCGAAACGAATAAGAGTGCACATCGAATTGTTGTTAGAAAAAAGTACACATCAATTATTTATATGAGAATTCTCATAAGAATTCTCATATAAATAATCGATCTGTACTTTTTTCTAAAGACAATTCGATGTGTACTGTTATTCGATTATCAAGCGACGATATAGTAAAAATTAATATGATAAGAATAATGAATATTACAAATACATGAATACTACAAATCAAAATTATCATAATCTAAAGTACGGCAGTAAAAACTGAAAGTTAAAAGGAGTAGGTAAAAAAGTTAAAAAGGAGTTAAATTTAAAAAATGTTAAAGCCTAATAAGCAATTAAAAGTAAGAGAATTCGAAATGGCTAGTGCGGTAAATTAAGTTTTAATCTCTCTTATATTCAGGCTTTTTATCTCTTTCTTTTCCAGTTCTTTGTATGCAAAGAAGAAAGTGGGCTAAAGTGAGTTCACTTAAATGACTTTGTCGTGAATCACCGTCGTAACTTGCGTACCGACTGGAACGACAGAAAAAGATATAGATCATCGTATAGAGGACAGAAACAAAAAGTCGGAAAAAAGTACGTAGATGAAGGGTGAAAAGAGCGGTAGAAAGAGAGAGAGAGAGAGAGAGAGATAGAAAGCTTGAGTTTGCAAAGGTAAAAACGAGCGAAAGAAAGTTGAAAGAGCGGCACAGAGAGGGAGAAATCGAGGAGAGAAAAAAAAGAGAAAGAGATCGAATAATTTCACACCAGGGCAGACTTCGTTCTTGCGAGATAATCCCCCTAGGTGCATGAGGATTCGATCGTCGAAGGCAAGCCAGAGCGCGCGAAGCAAGATTACACGAGCATGCACCTTAGTCCTCTCCTTTATCCCTTATATACTCTACTCCATATATATATATATATATATATATATATTTGCGCCTGTATATCGATAGTAAGATAGTGCTCGAGGATATAGAGAATGAACGGAGAAGGAGATATAGCGACTGATTGCGTCGACGAGGGAACGATGAAGAAGAGAGTGCTATATTTCTTGTCCCGCTCGCGTTCCTCAACAGAGCGCACGAAAACTGCTGAAAAATGAATTATGATTAGAATCTTGAATTGTGCTCGGATGATATTTCACAAAAAAAAAAAACTCAAGGATTTCATTAATAATCGTCTAGATAGTGCACTGACATCCATGTCCCCATTTCACAAATTAAGGACAAAACGTCTGCCTCTGCATCCGCAAGCTTTATTTTTCCACTGTTCTCTTCTTTATTCCCTTCTTGTGAATAGACAATCCACTTTCATGATTAATAGCTCCTGTTTTTTTCACAGATTTTAAGTTTGTCCTGTTTACGTGAGCCAATGAATTTTCAAAGCAAACGTAAGGTATATACCCCCGATCGTCGAGTTTCGCCGCGTATTGTTTTCCCTCGCTTGCGCTCGTGACGCGAGTTCAGTCGGCAATTGGGAAGATCGTTTGCGCGCGCGACCTCGGATTCGTTGCCAAGCCCTCGACTTGGTCTTGCGCGCTTCTCGTTTACTTCTTGTGCTGTCGTGACGCTCCGGTAACTCGCTCCAACAGTTTAGTCAATTAGCCACTCGATAAGCTTGATAAGGTTATTAATAAATAGACAACCTGTTAACGTTTTATCTTGAATTTTTTTTACTCTTTCGTTTATTGTTACTATTATTTTATTATTTCGATGTAGAAATCAAATCTATGATTATGATTTTATTTTTTTATTATTATTTTTGCAGAAAAGTCAAAATATCTTTGAAATTTTTGATTTCATGATATGCGTTTGATTAAAAAACTAAACATTTTGAAACATTAAAACGGAAGATTAAAATAAAATCTTTTTTGTTTGATATTACCGTACTCTGTACACGCTGTATAATCTGTACAACTTCAAATATCTGAACCAAGAACCTTTGTCAGTTTCCACAAAAGGACCCCTTATGCCACCTAAATGAATTATGTCGCAATTGGATACGAATAGAGACGTCAAGTATAATTTGTTTTAGAGCTTATAAATTTGAGCATTGGATATTTGCTACTGTTTCTTTACATGCATAAAAACGGATTTAGACAAATTTTTATTTTTTAAATTTTGTATATTGAAAAGTCGAATTGAATGCTTTATTCGCATATTTAGAGATGAAAAAAAAACTACAATTAAATATGAAATATTTAAAATCAAAGAGAAAATAATTTATGATTTGCGTAAATAAGTATGGTATGCATAAAATGTTTGACTTTCACATTGTAGTGGAAACACAATTATCCCTCATAATATTAAAAAAAAATGAAAGACAAATTATACAAAAATGCAGAATGTATAAAACCAAAGTTATATTTTTGTTATTGTTAATTTCTGTTAATATTTTTATATTTTTTAAATAAAAGCAAATTATCAATTTTTATTTTTCACATTTCACGTATATAATTATTAATTTAATAAATTTAAAAACAAGAGTCAAGCTTTTACAAGAAAAAAAAAATGCGATAGTTTTAAAAACTCTTAGCACTATCTCGAATTCCCAAGTTTTCAGCGTAATTGAAAAGAAGCGACGAAACAAAAGTATTCATCGCTGAATGACCGGCAAGAAAAAGATTCGCCTCGCGTATCTCCACGGCAATTCATCTTCGCTCTATAACGGCTTAATTAGAAAAGTCAGGCCGCAAAATTTCTTCAGCATCGACAAGCTCGATCCACGCCGTCATAAAGAGGCGCGACGGCCTCGTCAAACACGAAGTCTAGAAAAGACGGAGAAAAAGCGATGATGAAGCAAAAAAAGCTGCAGGAGACGTTTTTCGGAGAGCGTGTAACCCGCAGATTCCGTAATTTTTCTCGCTCCCGAGTAGAAGAGCACGACAGGGCTTTTAAGAAGCGAGGAGGAGCTAATCGATCGCAAAGCGTCGAGGCGGATGCCTCGGCAGTAAGCGTACGTGGGCTTGCGACACGGGCCGAAAGCGCGACAAGCTCGTTGAATGGCTCGCGCTATGTAGGCTCGGCGCGGCGACACCTCCTAATCTCGAGCGCCATTCGTAACGAGCGAACAAAGGTAATGAATGTTGATTATGACAGGGGGGGCCCGTGCGGTGCGCCAGCTCCTTATGCCGGCCGGTCGCGCGCGCCGATATTAATACCGGGCCAGGCTCGAAAAGGACTTGACCTACCTAATTGCGGTAGGTAGAGACGCGACCGCCGCGCGCACCGAGGCCAGCCGCCGGATGTGGCAGTATAACAGAGGGTTGATTCCACCCCTTGTTCCAGGCTGCTGGCGAGAATTCGGCCCGGAGGCCGACGTGTACGTATCGAGGCCTATCTCTCTTTGTTGTGCACACGTGCTCCGCACTCAGCCCCCGGGGCTTTGGCTTCTCTCTCTCTCCCTTGCGCCGCTGGTGGTTGGCTCAACAGAGACAGCCAGAGATAGAGAGGGAGAGAGAGAGAGAGAGTAAAGCTGTCCTCTCCCACAAGCTTGGCCCGCTACTGTTATATCGTTGCGCAGCTATCATCCTTTATGGGGACACGCGGCGCTGCGTGCGCTGAATTTATTTCTCCGGCCCTTGATTGAAGATCCTCGAATAGAGAGGTCGTTTGGACGTCCTAATGCCTCCAAGTGCCATACTCCTTTGCCGTTTTGCCGCTTTTTTAAGGAAATTGTTTTCCGCTACGTGACGCGACTGCGCCCGCGGGGGCAGACAACGAGCCCAACGAGCGGCCGTCTTTAAAACGACGATTTAATTGTTTTCACCCGATAAATTGGCCTTTACGGACGGAATGATACCAAGCGCGAAATTGTTATCTCTCGCTTCATTGTTTTATAAGCTGCGCAGCCTTCAAATTACTCTTAAATTGCCACCTGGTGTTATGGATGAAGCGCTTCTTGTCTTTACTCTGGTCTTATTTTTTATATCCTCTACGCATATACTTTGGGATTATAAAAATATAATTACTAGTAAATTAAAAGAAGTTATTAAAATTTAAATTTTTAATCACTTATATATTTGTAACAATCATCAATATTATATTAAATTCAATGTTCAATTGCTAAATAATTAGATTGTAATAAAAGTATTTTATAAATGTTCATTGCTCCTGTTATTTTATAAATACGTGTCAATTTTTAATCACAAAAATTTTTTGTTAACGCTCTACATAAACGGTCCAGAAATAAAATTGAATATCAAAATACTATTTTAAATTTACTTGTTTTGTAATCACTTTGTAAGTGAGAACAAAATTCGTTAAGCATGTTTCTGAAAACTCGTGCACACAGTTTAATGGGAAATAGTGAACTTAAATTACAAGCAGCTTACTTGATAGCAATAAGTTCGTCTTGTTTATGTTTAGGTATAACGATCTCAAAGCACGTAAAATAATAGCGAAAGAAATAATTAACAATTTTAAAGTTTTTCTTTTAACGAAAGAGAAACAATTTGTAAAAAGAATGATGAAATCCTTTCAGTATAAATTTGTATAGAAAAATATTTTTTAATTGTAATATAAAAAAGTTAAATTCTATATAATGAATACACAGAGTTTCAAGATTCCACGAATATCCATTACGTTACTGGGAATCGCAAAGCCCATTGAATCCATGACAAAAGTGTGAAAAAATATTTTGTCAGAATGGAGAAAAACTAATAATAAAAATTGCTATGTGGAAATTATTAATATAAGTTAAAACAGTAATCTGATTTGCAGTAAAAATTTTCCCTTTCTGAATAACACAAATTTTTGACATGAATACCAAAATGTTCCACATTTACTATAATTATCAAAATAATTTTTACCAGAAAATTTAATCCTCGTAGTATCCTGAAATCCCTAAAGTTTTTTCACGAGCAGAGGTGGTATAAAAAATTGTTCTCCAGTGCTTAAGAGTATTTCTACTTGGTAATTCATTTTTCTTACAGAGCCAAAGCTTATTTAATTAAACTTCGACGAGAATTCCGCTTAACTTTTTATCAATACGAATATTCAAACAATTAACAAAGTTTCACAAACTTTTCTTCTCCTACCTTTCTCACTTTCGCGCTCTTGACTGGAGCTCGAACGCAAGCGAGCTTCAAGGTACGAGCGCAGCACACGCATACACGCAACGTCGGCGTTTCACGCGCGCTCTACGTTTTATCTCTTCATCGACTTGGTGCGGTCGTAGAAAAGCGGCTCGGCCGGCCGCAAAACGACTCCGGTAGCCTGGCTCAGCCGAGGAGAGGCTGCAAGTGACTGATGTAACGATAGACAAGCCAAATGGCGAGCTTAGCGGATAATTAAACTTGCCGGCGAGTATCCACTTTCAAGCCGCGATTTGTAAGGCTTTCTTTCATCTTTTCTTTTCATCAGCTCTACTCTCTCGGTTTGCTCAACTTGAAAACAAATTTTTTTCTATCCTCCCTTCGCCCCCCCCCCTCTCTTTTCGCTACATCTCGACTCATTTCGCTTCTTTTTTCAACTTTTTTCTTCTGCTTTTCTTTGTACTCCCGGCTTTCTCGCAACGGATACGATTGTCCGACGTAACCCGAGCCGCGAATTAAATACCGCACCGAAACGTGCCTCGAATTTTCGCGGTCAGAGCTCCGTCGTCGTCGTCGTCGTCGGGCGCGCTGGAAAAGAGATACGCTGTCTCGTTCGTCGACCGTAACTCGCCGTCCCGTGAGCGCGCACGAGTGTGTACTTTAAATGAAACTTTCTACTGAAACAATTAAAAACACTGAGACTTATGTGCACAGGATTAATTTCATTCGTATCGCTGATTACATTTTATCCCCGGCTATTAGAGAGCCTTTGTTGTTAATAAAAACGGACATGAGAGGGATATAAAACAGCAGCAAGCTTTTTATTTTTACCAAACTAACTTTATTTGTTATAGGATTAATAAAAACGGACAAACATTTATATTCATGATGTTTTTTGTCCTTTTTCATTATGTTTTCTTATTCAAATGAAATTTAATCTTTCTAAAGTATGTTGCTACAAACTTTGATATTACTATACTATAATTAATTTTTTGGTTAACATAATATGCATGTTCTGATCCTTCTTTTTGAGAAAAAACAGTACTGTAGAAAATAGCAATCATAAATTTCTTGGCCTTTTCTAAAAGTTTAGCAAAGGAAATTTTGAGAAAGCTATATATTTTACTCTCTATGTACTGCATCTTTTGCAAATTTACCTTGGCAATACTATGCTTTGCAATTTTTGTTCAAGTCTGTCGCATTTATGCTTTACCTTATGAAAATTATAGCGTGTTGTAACAGAATTATGTAAAATTTGAAACTGAAAAGACTTTAATTTTTGCCGCAAACTTGCGATAGAATTACATCAAGACTGTAGTGAAAAATTCAAGGAATGAACAAATTAAAATAAAGAGAAATAATAACGTGATAAATAAAATTATAAAAAAGATAAAAAAATGATAAATTACATATTTTTCAACAGTTGTAAAGTATTTCTGCCTGTTTAACGAAGTTGATATATCTTTTAGCAGAAATGTAATGAAAATCAGAAACTATTAGCGACTAGTAGATTTTTTATATAAATCTATTACTAGTAGAAATAATGTTATTCCATATAATAGTTTATAAAGTAGAAATTGCTAAAAATTTGCCATTTTATTGTCTGGAATGTAGAAATTATCGATCGCTACAGCGGAAGGTAAAAGTTTTACCATCCGCTGCATAAAAATATTCAACTTTTTATTCATTTCTGATGTACGAAAAAAGGGCTTTTTTATGCACGTGTTGAAATAGTTATTTACGATACAAGTGCGGTATAGTGATTTTAACCTCGTGTGGACGCTTACGCACGAGTGAAGTGAGTTATTTATTATATCTTGTAATAAAAGATGTCATTGAACATATAATATACGAGAATCTAAACAGAGAATTGATGATAGAAGTGATTTTTAAGTGTATTATTTTTTTCTTGCACGTACCCTTGGTCATAAGTACCGGAATGCCAATATGAATTTATTGATGTAAGGTCAGTAACGAAATAATTGGACATGAGCAAAATAAAACAGAAAGTGCTTAATCCAACATTACCTAACAAATTTAAACTAAAATAACGACAGTTAAAGCAGTCACCGTATGTATATTCGAAAGCCCTTTTCACTTCTCACCTGTATCAAAAAGTCTTATTTTTTGTACTTATACAAATTCTTACATCATTGAATGTATATCTTTTAATTTCATTAAATTTTACTATCCCAGTTGTAACAAGGACAAAGCTTTCCGGATGACTGAAAATCAACTTAAATGAGATATTTTCATTATATATAAGTAGTTACCTACTTTATTAAAAATATTAAAATGTTTGAATTTCTAATATTTGATATTTATATTATATAAAAAGTTAAAATCTTAAAAATTTGAAATAAAATTAAAAACAAATTTATTTTGATTCAATAATAGAAGATTTCTTTCTTTTAACAGATTCTAGATCATATGAAATCTTCAAAAATTGTTGTCGATAAAATCATTTGGGAAAAACATTCTAAACGAAAGGTGCAGAAAAAAAGATCAACTTTTAATCGAGCTTGATAATTAACTATTAAATTGATCAAAAGGAAAGCATTAAAATTTTTATTTTATGTAATTTAAAATAAATACAATGTAATAATATAATTTTTTGTGTACTTTATTATAAATTCAGATTTGTATCATTATGCAACATGCTTGTTGACTCACTTTCTCTAATTTTCCATCAATTCCAAATATTGTTGATAAAGAAAATGAAAGAAAATTCTACAAGCACGACAAGAATGGTGAAACATAAACATGAATAATAAAAACAAATCAATACAGAAATTAATAATCATTAACTAATCCAAAAGCTATAAATTTAATTGGATATTACTCGCTTGATCTTGGCTAAGCAGAGACAGTTGACTAGTTAAATCGAAAACGTAGTTAGCGTCTAACTAGGCCCCTGACAAATTTATCACGGCGCGGTGATTTCGCTAATTACATTGTTATAGCGAAAGGAAAGCCTTAAAGTCAAATGCAATGATTAACGCGATAACTCGTTTGAGAGGGCGCGCGGCAACGGCCCCGAGACAGAAATCAGCCAGCAGGGAAGGTGTCAACAAACCTAACTAACGGGAAGTTCGCTTTACCGACGGCTTGTAAACAGCCGCGAGAGTCTTAATATACAGGGGAGAAGGGGGGCGAAGTGTATATAAGGGAGAAAGCTCGGTAGGTAGGCAGGTAGAGCTGGGAGGAAGGCTAGACGGCTGTATTTTGTAAGAGCAGCCCCTCGCTCTCGCGAAAATTCGCGAAACGCTCTTTATCAAGCGCGGCCAAGATAATCGAGCCGAGAGAGCTGCGCGCCGCTCAAATTGCCGTAATTAACGCCTTCACCTAGGGCGACATCGAGAGGTGCGAATGAGGCGCTGCGAGCTTGCGCGCGGCACGCTTACATGCATTTCCCGCAAGCCTGACAAATCGAAAAGACGTTGACGGAGCTTCCAGCCCGCCGAACCGAAGTTCGCTCTCTCTTTCTCTCCTAGCGCGCGAACGCAGCCACGCCGGCAGCTCCGCAGACGCTGAGAAATTAGCTCGCTCGCCCGTGAAAAGACGGCAATCACTCTTGGCAAAAAATTATTAAGCAGACGAAGCTTCTCCTTAAGCATTATATTCTCCTGTCGTCGAGCCTTTGTTTCTTTCGGTATTTTTTAGCGACGTTTTTTTCTGATAGAATTATAGAAGAGTTTTTTTAGTTACGGAAGATTCGAAATTTGACCGTAAAAAAAGGCCGGTATCGAGTGATTTTTAAAGAGCTTGCAGTAAATCGATAATGTCGAGATTACTGATGGCAGTAAATTCTGTACAGTGCGCCGAGCTAAAGCTCGTGAGTACTTTTAGATCCACTTACTATGAAGGTTTGCCAATCCGAAATTGTTTACTCGAACTTGTAGACTTTATGCGAGGATCGGAAATTGAAATCGTGAGTTTCTTGGGGAAAGCTGGCTAAAACATCGATATTTTACCATGAGGAGTTAATCGCTCTTGAAAGGGAATAAAAATTATCAAAGATTTAAAATAATTTAAAAAACATTAAAATAATATTTTTACTTGTGAAATTCAGTCAACAGTTATTATTCAGAAAGTAACATTATGCTTTTATACATTGATTTTACATTCCGAATCTATTAATGATAATTATTCAAACTTTTCAAGTCATTTAAAAATGTATCTAGATTATAAACAAATACTACCATTATATATACACTTTGTACATAAAAGTGATTCTATATAATTCTGTGGGATAGTTTATAAGACGTGCTCCACAATTCATTCTGCAACAAGGTAAATAGAAAATAAAAAGTGTAAATGAGGTTAACAAAAATATTTTCCAGTCTCATAATAGCAAAGTACTATACCAACCAATCGATTTTCTATATTCATTCAGTTATATCTTCATTTGCATCATCCCTCTTTTGGATGCTACTAATATAAACGGATTAAAATTGACAAAGGAAAATTAGCATCAACGTTATTGAATACTTGAAAACTGCAGCTTTATAATGATTAGTGTTCAAATTTTTATGTAAAAAATCAATTCTCTTTCAAATTTCGTGAGGTCAGAAGATCTGTTTTTAAGTTTTAAAAATTAAAGCTTAAAATAAAAAAAAAGAATGATACTTTTAAAATTTTTCATCTAAATAAAAACCTAATTTAAAATATTGTAATTCTAAAATTTTGTATTCCCTTGTGCTTTTGAAAAAATTAAAATCAAAGATTATGCAAATTATACTCAGTGTAATATATAATATATAATATAATATAAAATATGTTCATTTGCTTGCATTGGAAAATGTGCTCGACTATTAAAATATTCTATTCTTTTTGAAATTATTCATTAACGCAGATAACTGTAGATGAAGAAAATAAGAACTAATAAGAATACATTATTTAAAATTCATTCTTATCAATTTCTATAGATTAACTTGAATTATGACAAAGGACCTACATGAGATCGAGATTTGTTGAGAAGCGTAGTAGACTAGTAGCTAGTAAGAGCTTTAACCACTGGATAGATTATCTTGACGCGTTGTCGTCACGTAGTTGGCAAGGAATAAAGTAAACAGTACGGGGAGATCAGAGGAGTCAATCCTCTAGTCTTAGACTTCACGTTGGCTAGCTACCTATCAGACTGATTTAGTTCGCTCCTTTCATAATCAGCTTACAATTAGTTACCAGATAAATTAATTTAAATTAAATGTAACTGTTTTTAAGTGTTTTATTATAAATTATTACAAATTATCTTTTTTATTTCAATATAATTTCCTATAGTCACAATCTCTACTGTTTCAAATGTTTTATAAAATTTTTATTAGCTCTCTCTCTCTCTCTCTCTCTCTCTCTCTCTCTCTCTCTCTCGCTCTGAATCGTGTTTTATAATTTTAAGTTTATCATAGATATTTAATAATAATTATTATGGATATAAACTACGGAAAGTTGGATAAAATTAATAAATACCAACGTTACATCTATCAATCTTCCAGAAAAATAATGTTAGATTTTACTATATTCTGAGACACGTTCTTTTTTTAATTTACTGTATAAGATTAATTCAATAACAATTTTGTATACAAAGTATATTAGATGGAGAGATCATATCACGCTTTATCGACTAGCTCTTGGATGGCTCTCAGCTGAAAATCGAAGAAAGCTCTTTAAAACAACTCTTGCTTTCGATATAATCTCACATAAGAACCCACAATACCTTTCTTCAAAATTTCTATTAGTTAATCACGATGTATTTATTCGTACATCTGATAGGCGTCCTCCTCCGCGTCTGACTCACTCTACCCCTAGAACCAGTGCCTTAAAATATTCTTTTTCGCACGCCGTGCGCTAAGTTCGTTTTCGCGCACGCTCGAAAAAAACTGCGTGCGCGAAAACGAGCTTTGCGCACGTAGTGTGAAAAAATTGTATTCGATACTCGAGAGAGAAAGTAATTTCAGCCTCGTGTGACCTTTTCACTGTCGCTCCGCTCGGGCG
>UELX01006312.1:0-11207 GCA_900480035.1 Eupelmus urozonus | reverse complement strand
TAAAGAAATAATAAATAACATCTTGGTTCGCAAAGATCAATAAGGGAAATTTATTTTCTCTCCACCTCAATAAATATCATTAATTATTCGGAATGATGGCAGAACATATAACAAATATTAATATATTATCTCCTTACAATCAAAAACCAAAGTAAGTATAGTATTAAAAGATTAATTTATATATTAACCTTTAAAGATTATTAAAGTAAATATGTTGCTATATCATATAATGAAAATTTTATTTGTTATTCATTAATAACATAGAATATTTTGTATTCCATTTTTTGAATATAATATTCTCCATAAAATATCGGTCCTATAAAGGTTAATAATTTTTTTTTTTTAAGTTATAAAATATATTAACCATTTAATCATTTTTCAGAACAATTTTAGCTAAAATTATTTTTAAATCTAAGAAAAAGGAATTTAGTAATAATAAATGTTTATTTTTTGTAAATTTAATGGATAATACTGATGTTATCAAATGCATTGCATATAACAGAGATTGTAATAGATTTTTCAATGTTTTAAAGGTATTTTTAATATTCCCGTACGGAAATAATTTGATGTGACAATCTATATTTAATTATGTCACGCCGTGCCTAATTATGCTTAGCTATTTTTTTTTTAATTATGATATTTGTTACAACATTGACATTGTTTGGCACATCTATGACATATTTTTGCACACTTCAAACACAAATATTCGCAATGAATTTTTCTACATCAACTCTTTAACATATTTAAACACATTCATGCGAAAATTATTTAAGAAACATTAAGAAAAAACATTGTAAACATTAAAAATAAATTTTTCTTCTTCTTATTGACATATTTATTCGTATACTTTCATTGCAAGGCATATGCAAAAACAGTAAAACTTCCCCTTATTTTTGTCTTACTATGCTATATATTGCCTCACTAGGCAATATATTATATATATATATAATTTATATATAATATATTGCCTATTATATATTATATATTATATATATCGACGACGTTCCACACGGCATACTCGGCGCGGACTTCTTAGTGTTCCACGGGCTGCTGCCAGACCTACGTAATGCACGCCTCCACGATCCAGCCACAGGACTCTCAGCCGATGGCACACTTGTCTCGCCAGTCATACACTCAATCTCAACAATCGAGCCTTGCAAGCAGCTGGATGCAGCCACAGCCAAGCGCTATGCCCAATTGCTGGATGACTTCAAAGACATCTTCGAGCCAAGCAGCAGCCCAATCCAGCCTTCAGGCCTGCCGGTAAAACACACGATCACCACGACAGGCCCTTCAGTCTTCGACCGTCCAAGACGCCTCGTAGACGAGCGTCTCACCGACGCCAAGCAGGCCTTCGCAGAACTGATGGAGAAAGGGATCATCAGGCCTTCCTGCAGCCAATGGGCCAGCCCACTGCACCTCGTGCCTAAAGGAAACGGTGCATGGAGAGTCACGGGCGACTACAGACGCCTCAACGCATGCACAGTGCCTGATCGCTACCCACTGCCCATCATTGAGGACTTGCTACAGGAGAGCAAAGGCAATGTTTTTTCTCCAGAAGACATTCTACCAGATACCCATCGCCGAAGAGGACATCGAAAAAACGGCTGTCACAACGCCATTTGGCCTCTTTGAGTTTCTGGGTACGTCACTAGACTTTCGAAATGCAGCGCAATCGATGCAGCGTACGATGGACTTTATCTTGCGTAAGCTGCCTTTCGCCAAGGTTTACATCGACGACATTTTCATCGCATCCAAGGACCACAACGAGCATCTACAGCATCTACGAGAGCTCTTCGCCACTCTACGCGAAGCAAAGCTTCGTATAAACCCGGAGAAATGCACTATAGGAGCACCTCAAGCCTTATATCTGGGATATCAAGTTTCAAAAGACGGTTTCGAGCCACCTCCCGCAAGGACGGAAGTCATTCAAGCCTTCCCAAGGCCAACGCTAACCACGGAACATCGCAGATTCCTCGGTCTGCTCAATTACTACCGGCGCTGTGTGCCTCATGCCGCAGAACTCCAAGCACCTCTGCACAATCTGCTGAAGGGAAAAGGGGAAAAAAGCCAAGCTTGAGTGGACGCAAGAGGCTGACGACGCCTTTCTTCAGTGCAAAAACTGCATAATAAACGCAGTCTGCACTACCTTCTTCGAGCCAGACGCTCCGCTGGCACTCAGAGCCGACGCATCGGACACGGCAATCGGAGCTGTCCTCGAGCAGCAGCAGCCAGACTCATCCTGGCGTCCGCTCGGTTTCTATTCACAGAGACGATACAGCACGTACGATTGAGAGCTTCTTGCAATCTACGAAGCCGTACGCCATTTCGAGAGGATGCTGGAGGGAAGGATCTCTACGATCTTCACAGACCATCGGCCCATCATTTTCTCGCCAAACAAGGCACCAAGGAAATCTAATCCCAGGAGAGAGCGACACCTGAAATACCTGCAGTTCAACACGAATTTCCAACACATCGCCGGTTCCAGCAACGTCGTAGCCGACGTCCTCTCTCGCCCTTCGGACGCCGACGACTCCAGCACCACTTCAGCTTCAACATCATCTCACAACATGCAGGACATCGCGACGATTACGATGCCATCTTGCCTCGATGCCGCCACCATCGCAGAGGCCCAAGCTACAGATGACGAGCTCCCACGCATTATCAGCTCCAAGCTACAACTGCAACTTCTCAGCATAGACGCCCAGAACATCTTCTGCTCAGTCTCCAACGGCTGCGTCAGGTCATATCTGCCGGTTTCCCTTCGCCGCAGAGCCTTTGACGTCATCCACGGACTGTCTCACCCAGGGAACAGAGCCACCGCTCGCGCCTTGGCACAGAAGTTTGCCTGGCCAGGCCTCGCGCGAGACGCACGCGCCTGGGCCAAAGTTTGCCCAGCCTGCCAGCTAGCGAAGGTAAGCCGGCATAATAGAGCTGCCTTCGGGAAGTTCTCCGAACCAGACAGCAGATTCGACCACATACACGTGAACATCATCAAGATGCCGCTCATCCAGGGGATGCAGTATTGTCTCACCGTCATCGACCGATTCACCCGCTGGCCTGTGGCGATATCTCTCGCCAACATTCAAGCAGGCACCATCGCTAAAGCTCTACAGGACAACTGGATTTCGATGTTCGGCACACCTCTTCTCATAACGTCAGACAGAGGAGCCCAATTCGAGTCTGCACTCTTCAACGAGCTGACACGCTCGTTAGGCAGCAAGGTCGTGCACACCACCTCTTACCATCCACAATCAAACGGAATGGTGGAACGAATGCATCGGACGCTCAAGGCCGCCCTGCGCTGCTGCATACAGACCTGGCTGGACGCACTGCCCACGGTACTACTAGGACTCCGAATAGCTTTCAAGGAGGATCTTCAAGTCTCGCCGGCCGAGATGGTTTTTGGAACGACACTACGAATCCCAGGCGAGTTCTTCACGACGTCCACAACGCCAGCAAATGCCTCCAGCTTCAACCGCAGTCTTCGTCAGCTGTTCGCCAGCATTCGGCCAGTCCCAGCAGCCAGACACGCAGCGCAGCACCCATTCTGTTTCAAAGACCTGCACACCTGCTCTCACGTCTACAAGCGAGTGGACGCGGTAAAAAAACCATTGGAGCAGCCTTACACCGGTCCACACAGAGTCATCAGGCGCATCAACGAGAGAGTCTTCGTCATCGACCTAAACGGCCAAGAACGCTCAGTTTCCACAGACCAACTGAAGCCAGCTTTCCTGGAGACCATCGAGCCTGCTCCAGGAAGCCCAGCTGTTCCTGAGCCGTCGCAACCCGCGACGCCTACCGAACTTCCGATCTCTCACGAGCGACCACCAACGCCACCGATGCCAAGGTACCAGCCTCAGCCTTTCAAGCCGCCGACGCCGCCAGAGCAACCAAAGTCATCAGAGCCTTCTGGACAGCAGAAGCAGCCGCTCCTGGTTCAGCCCAAGCCCGCACGGCACGTAACGTTCGTACCTACGCCACTCACTGGAGGGGGAACAGATGTGGCAGCTCGGCCGCAGCCAGCTCGGCTCCGCGCGCCCCGCAAGCAGCGCCTCGAGCCTCGCGCGCTCTTCAGCATTGGCGCGAGTTAATGCTCTCTCCCTCTCCCACAGCTGTGGCGCTGTCGGCGAGAGCGCCGGCTGAAAATCACTGAGAGCTTTCCAGCTCAGAACGTTTTTAGCCTCTCCTGGTGAGCGCACGTAGCAGCCTGCTCATGCGCGAGTTTGTATTAAATAAAACCGCAATTAATTATTACCGCGAGTATCTTTTCGCACCCTGTGCTCCCATCCTGCTCTCCAGCCTCGAAGCACCTTCTTATTCTCCAGGCTTCGCAAACAGTAGCCCACGCGAGCGCTACAAATGTACTTGAATATATCTAATTATTCTTCACTATTCTTTTTTGAGTTTTACTGTGTTTGATAATATCTTGCTTAATTATGATTAAATATTATAAATTATGCCTACCTTTGCTTGACTGTTCCTATTAAAAAAATATTTAGCCATGTCAAAAAATAAAAAAAAAAAATTTAATTCAAAAAAATTTTCTGTACCAAAATATGTTTATCTATAGCTCTGTTGTGCCTAACTGTACTATAAAGATGTTAATTGTCTGAATTTAACAGCTTTACTAATAGATATATAATCAAACAAAGTCATAAAATTAGATACACTTACACACGAAGAAATATGATTAATCATAATTAAATACAGGTTGGCACATTAAATTATTTTCTTACTTATTTCTACAAGTAATTTATATTTTTCTATAAAAATATTTTTAACTTCAATTATTTTTTTCAGATAAATGAAACATATTATATTTCTAAATTTATTACTGTTGCAACTAATAGTGCTTATAACACTTTAAAAAATGTTTATCATATAACACTTAAAAATGATACAATAATTAAAAAATGTCATGATAATATTAATTTATTTTTTCAAATTCAAAGAAAAATAACCGCTTTGAATCAAGTACCAAATGAAAAAATTGATAATATTATCAGTAAGTATATGAACAATTACATTATTAATAAATATTATTATTTATATAATAGTTTATACATATTATAATATTTAGTTAATTTTGCGTTAGTTAGTGTAATTACAGAGCTTGATATGACCAGTTAAATATCATTATTAGTCCCTTATAGAGCACAATAATTCATTACCTATATGTTAAGTCGCGTTTAAAGAGAAGTATAACCATGAATGAATTTTGTGCTAATCTGTGTAATTACTGTGCTTGATATGACAGGCCGGATATTAGTAGTAGTCCCTTAAATAGCACAACAAACATTGTGGCATTGGCTCTTTAGTAGAGTACGAGCCTATCCATAGATCGTGGAATCAAATCCCCAAACACATACTTTTATTTTCGAATTCTCCAAAATTCTACCCTGTTACAGTATAAATAAAAATAAGAGATCGCCTATATCAACATATAACTCAGCATTTTCCTATTTTTTTTTAACTCGCTCTACTTTAAACAATATAATTTTCCGATATATAAAACATTAAAATTCAAAAAAATATATTAAAAAACCACAAAAATCGTACTATCAACTATATATATTTTTCTAATACAAAATAATAATTTTAATATAATAATTCCAGATGTTTACGCAATCATTCAAAATTGCGACAATATTGTTACAAATATTTCAGGAATTAAAAATAAAAATACAAATTTTATGAAGAAAGAATGCATATTAATCGATCAAAATAATACAAAAGTAATTTTCAAAATAAATATTTAAGATAAATATTGATTATTATTTATTTTTCTTTTTAAATTTTAATAGATACATTTAACTTTATGGGATGAACAAACCAATATTATTTTGAAAGAAAATGAAATTTATGGTATTTATAACGTACGAGTCAGTAAAAATAATTACGTGAAGCAATTAAATACAATTGAAGAAACTATATTTGAATTAAATCCTAACGATAATAAAGCGAAAATGTAAGTATTTTATTAATATTATATTATGTTCCAAGGACACTAAGTGTATCTTTATTGCTTAAGTGTGGAGACATTTATTATTCTCCTTCAACTCAAAATAAATCACTTACAATTCATACTTTAATCATACAAGAATATAAAGATTTACATGTCTTTTTTAAAGTACTTCATCCTCTCCTATAACTTTTCTATAACTCGTACTGCAAAATTCACATTCAGGCAATAAATATCCATTTATTGCTCTTGATATATAATGTACTATTAATTAACGCAAACATTAATTTTTGAGTTTTGATAGCAATAAAAAATGTAAATGATTGTATTAATTGTTTAAATTTTATAAATCTTTTTTCGTATATATGTACATAAGCATATTTTGATAAATTTTGTTTGATTTTTAATCATTGGGCAATGAAATCTACTTTACAACCCGCTTCTAGAGCCTGTCTACATATGTTTTTTCTGTGTGTTCCGTTGTGTCATTTGTGACGTACGGAACAAATATGTTACGCAACAAAAAATTATTGTTAATCTTAGTAATAGAGATATCAGTGTACGACACAAACAAAATAGCGAAACATACATATATAGACAGGTCCCTGAATAACGAATAATAAAATTAACTTTCTATGAATCCACAATATGAAAATAATCACTTAACGCTCGCTTTTGAGATCAATCAAAAACAAACATTGTGCCTGTATTACATGAAAAATATTATTTTTATTTACTAATCTCTTATTAATTTTTTATTTCAGCTTATTTCAAGAATTTAATTCTAATGATAACCTTATTTTTGAATCCATAGAAGAAACAAAATTGATAGAAGTAATAGATCAAATTGAGAATCGTGAATTAATCAAATTAATATTAAATAATATCTTAAAAAATTTATTCGAAAATATACTTGAGTATATTATACCACTAAAAAAATTTAAAGAAAATTAAATATACATTATATTTTAATTTCGATATAATTTGTATATATTTTATTTATATCAAAATAAATATATTTGCATTAAATTATTACATTATTTTTATTTACTATCTTTTTTATTTAATATTATACACACTTTTTATTAATTAATTATTAATTATCGTAATCGAAGATGAATGCAATATGATAGGTGCTGAAGTAAATCGGACTTAGCGATCTTGTTGACGTAGCGGAGCAATTGGTGCTCCTGGTTGTGGTACTGCAGGTACAATTGATTCATCCACAGCAAGGTGTGCTGGTTTGAAGCACTGCATAGAAATTGTCTTTGTTTCTCCGTTGATATTGATAATAAATCGTTTGTCATTTAGACGTTCGATGATTTCGTGTGATCCTGTATATGGTAGAGTTAACGGTGGCTTAACCGCGTCCAACCTCCTGAAAACATGGGTGCATTTATCCATATTCTTGAACATGAAACAACGTGATTTGATTTGGTAAAACGTCAACATAGGTTTAAATAGGTGGAAATAAGTACGTAGCTGATCGAAAAAGGTGCGAGATCAGCTGACGCGTCGCTTGAAGTAAAGAATTCTTCAAGTATACGAAGAATAGTACCGAATACCATTTCTGCCGGTAACACTCCTATGTCTTTTTTATAAACTGTCCGAAGACCTAGTAGTACCGTAGATAAGAACTTGATCCAAAATATGTATGGCTGACACATTAGTGCACCTTTTAGTGTTCTACGCCAACGCTCGAGAATTCCATTCGACTGCGGGTGGTACGGAGTGGTACGCAATTTATTGGCAGCAATGAATTTGGCAAAAGCCTGGTAAAGCATCGACTCGAACTGAGCTCCCTAGTCCGTCGTGATGCTTAATGGAGTACCGAAAAGAGAAATCCATTCCTTATAGAAGGCGTACGCAACAATCTCCGCCTGCATATCTTTAAAAGGGACGACATGAGGCCACCTAAAAAATCTGTCGATTAAAGTAAAACAGTAGCAATATTCATTTACCAGCGGCAATGTGATTAAGTCCAAATACACATGATTAAAACGCTGTTCCGGTACTTCAATGCAATAAGGCTGGCTGCGGTTGTGTAGAAGAATTTACACACAGATACTGTACAGATACACGATGGCACGGTTGGCAGGAACGCGCCCATTACAGTACATGCTTTCTTATTCCGGGCCAAATAAATTTCTCTTTAAGAGCGCGCGCTGTTGCTCGACCGCTCAGATGCAAAAGTCCATGAATGATTCCAAAAGCCTGTTTTTGAAACGATTTAAGTAGACAAGGTCTTACTGTGCCTGCTGAAATATCACAAAAAATTCTGTTTCCGTCGATCACAAGAAGTTGAAGTTTGAACCAACAGCTTATTCTAAGATCTTATAGTTCAAAGTCTGTTGCCTGGGCTTTTTTGATTGCCGTCGAATCAAACATACTAGGTATATCGATTGCACTTATGCGAGAGAGAACGTCTACTACTAGGTTCTGCTCACCGTTCAGATAGCGAATATCCGTAGAAAATTGCGAGATGTAGTCGAGAAATTTGACTTGGCATAGCGAAGCCTTCTTGAGTTTCTGGGCAAAGGTGGACACTAGAGGTCGATGGTCTGTGCGGAAGCTGAATTGCCGGTCCTCCAGTACATGTTTAAAAAATTTTATGACAGCATAAATGGCAAGAAGTTCCCTATCGTATGTTCTGTAGCGAGTTTCCGGCGGTTTCAATTTGCAAAAAAAAAACCGACCAACCTCCATATGTTATCGACGTGTTGCTCGAGAGACGCGCCAATTGCAACATCAGATACGTCTGTAGTGAGTAGCAGCGGGGCGTCGGCCGACAGATAACTGGTGCAAGTCGCAGAAACGAGGCAACTCTTGCAATCCTGGAATGTCTTCTCTGTCTCGACTAATAATAAAATACTTTTATATGAACACAATAAAATTCACGATTAAAATACATAGGTTATTATTAAAAACTACAATAAATACAAGGCCTTAGAGGCAAAATTAATATAACTTGAGAAAATGGTCAAAGAGAGTTTCACTAAAATTGTAGCGCGACCGCGAGTTAACTTTTCTCCGATTACTGCATGACGATCAGTGCGGCGAGCTCTGAGCATCTGATGAAAATCGTTAAGATAACGCGATAAATGTGCTCGGCGTTACAACTCTTCTCGCGCGCAAAGCTGCTGCTTGCGCGGATGCTGCTGCCATTCATCTAGATATGGCAACAGTGAACTAACGCGGGATGCCATAAAATCATATCACAATACAAAATTTAGACGTCCACGCCATGAAAAGAAGCTCATGGGAAAACCACTTCCCGCAAGAAAAAGCACGCAAATAGTGCAAAAACGCGTCCCGCTGTCTCTTTTACACTAAAACCTGTCGCGCGCCACGATTTTCATTCTCTCACACACACTCACGCACGCAATGAACCACACAAAATACGACATTAGAAACTGCAGCCGTTCTGCAGTCAATGCATACATCCCACACTTACACACGCATTCGCAACTATTACGCTTAAAACTACGATTCTCACCGCTGTAGAAAAAAACTGCACGATAAACATACAAAGCGTTAAAAATAGACGACCATATGCTCACGCACATATACACCTCGACGCGGTTGCCGGCCAGAATTACCTCGAACAATTCAAATAGACAACTACCTCCTATAGCTGAACGAATAGCTAGATCTTCTACAACCTCTGGTCAATAACTGAACACCGCTCTCTACGTCTTTATCAAGATTTCTCCAAAATCCCCAAAGATTGACCTTCACGCGCCCCTTATAACAGGGCTAGATTTAATAAACAATTAAATATTTCAGCTAAATGCATTCTCTGTTTGGGTTCAAATCGCGAGCTCAAACAAGACAGCCAGAAAAATTAATACCCACGAAGACGGCGGTATTCGGTGTCAGAATAATCAGGATTTAAATCAAACGCGAACACGTAATTTGAGTTTAAATATAAAAAGTAGTATACTCTAATCAAATAATTGAATAAAATCCAATAAATGGAAACACTCACGATTACAAAATTAAGGCGCATCCACGCCACAAAATTAAGATCGCAGGAAAACCGCTTCCCGCGAGAAAAAACACGCAAATAGTACAAAAACGCGTCCTTCTGTCTCTTTCACACTAACATTTGTCGCGCAACGCGATCTTAAATTAAAATTAATAAAATTATAATTGAGTTAATAAATATGTGAGGCTTTCCATGTCAATCCTTCCAATGCGACACGCAAATTATATAATCCATCATGCAAAAATCTTCGAATTTTTATCGGCGAATGCAGTCGAACGTGTTTTGTTTTTGTAACTAACCAAACATTTAGTATCATTACTTCAAAGTTTGTCTACGATATTTTCAAACATTTAACTGAAAAAACGTTAATGAAAAACGAGACAAAATATAAAGTCAATAATTTTTGTAAGTTTCATTAATATTACAATAATTTTAATAAATATTAAAATTATAAAATAAATAGTATTTCAGCCTTAAGGCGACTTCGGAGAATAGGTTAGGTTTGATTTCATAATTTACAAATTACGCTTTTAGATTACAGAATTTTTAGAATTTTTTAAGCTTTCACCATTCTTTGATAATAATAGAATAGTGGAAAACTTAAAAATTCAAAGAATTTTATAAACTAAAAGCATAATTTGTAAACTACGAAATGAGAATCTAGCCTAACCTCCGAAGCCACCTTAAACTTTTTTAATATTTTTCAAACATTCATAAAATATATAAGAAAAAATAAATTTGCATAAACTCTAAAACAATTTTTCTTTTTTATTAATAATAACTTATAAATATCAATCTTATATTTGATGGTCTTTATCTAATTTTACCACTCATAATCTTATATGTAACAGAATAATAATTGTACGTATGTATGTAATTTTATATGTAGCAGAAGAATAATTTCCGACTCAATCATCTTTATCCATTGAAGAAAAATATACCACATCTGTTTTCGACTGTGAATACAGAAAATTTTGACTACTTTATCAAGAAAATTAAAGGTTATTTTTAAATTTATTATTATTTTTTTGAAAAAAATTATACGCAATTAAAAAGCTTTTTCCATTAAAATTTATTATATTACATTTTCGTATTAATGTTATTCCATATCAAGATATCAAGAAGCGCGGTATCTTGGCGTGCTGCGGCCAGGCGAGGAGGCGCTGTGTGTACGCCAAGGCCGACTCGCTTAGTTGAAAAAAAATCAGAAATAAAGCACCAAAGTGCCCGGCAAGGATAAATTTTATACCATTA
>UELX01006311.1:0-11212 GCA_900480035.1 Eupelmus urozonus | reverse complement strand
TAAATAATAAAATAGGCAATTCTGAATGTTGAACTTCTAAATTAATATTCATTAAATAAAAAACATTCTAATGATCGGACCCCCCCCCCTAAAGTCTGCAATATAAAAAAATGTTTCAAGCAATATAAATAAATATTTGTGAAATAAGACTTTATTATATCGTAGTGGACTAACAAACCAAATTCAAAATAAACGGTTACGAATTTTTTTTTACATACGAATGGAATTAGGTAATAATTACAAATTCATGTTCTTACAAATTAAAATATTATTGAATAAAAACATTCTGTAAAATTACAGAATATAGCATAATACCTTTTATTCAACGCCGCAATTGAACAAGCCTATAATTATATATGTAGTATAGTCTTACTTAAAAAACAATGCTACACAATAAATGTAAAAGGTCATTACCCATTGAAATACTATTACTTATAAAGGTTAAATGAATGAAACTTACACTAAAAACGGATACTCGATAGCACAATGAATAATAACTAATTTGATTTTTATTTTTCGAAAATAAATAGCCAACATAGAGCTTTGATTGGTTAAGCCTATAATTGTACAATTTGGATAAGACCTTAATTAGTCTTCAAATAACGTCTAAATTATTGTCGGCGTAACGTCTAAAATTTAGGCGATCTCTGAATAATTTAGTCGAGTCTTAATTTGGGCTTAATTTTCAAAACTTGTAAACCTCTGATAGTTATAAGGACACATTTATTTTTTATACAACATGCCTTAAATTCAACTATTTACATCATTTCTTTAGTTTTTCAAACCTACTATACACTTTAGTATAATCACATATAAACCAAAAACCTTCAAAAATAAACACTTCAAGAAATCCAATCACCCCAAAATCCATCTTAGCACTCTTCACGACAGACCCAATTCGTTAGTGGACCCAACATCGACGGTCGCCCTGTTACACCTCACAGCCATCATTACCTCGACTTCTCCCCACCCAGAACCCAGAATCAAACGATTTGTCCAGCCTTAACAAAAAAATAAATAAAAGAACAACGCCAAGAGCAAGCGTGGGCACGGCTAGTTTATCGGCGGTCGATAACGTCCGATTCGATACACGCTTTTAATTCCGCCTCCTCCCCTCACACTGTTCTAACCGCTCGCGTTGTAATTAGAAATCGTATCGGGTTTCCAATTGATTTCGATCTGCCGCGCGCGACGCTTTATCGCGTCTGGGATTTTATTTCAGCTATACAGCACATATACATACCCAGGCACGCAGAGCGCCGTGGGTCGGTCCGTCGTTTTCTTTTTCTTCTCTTTTTTTACGAGAACGTCTTCTTCGTCCTTTTGGCCGTGTCGTGTTCGGTGCTTTGTCCGCGCGAAAATCGACTTGTCTCATTAACGCGTAACGTGAGAGAGCTGGGACACGGCCGGACGGCCGGAGAGGAAGATGTTTATTCATGCTGCGTCGTCTAATAAGGCGCCGAATTCGACGATTCTCTTTCGATTTCACGTCGTTCTTGGTAAAGACTCGGGGATTATTTTAATTCTTTTGGATGGTCGTTGGCTTTTTGGTGATGGTGGGTGGGTTGGCCAGATGGTTATTTAGAGTGATTGTTATTTTATTGTGGTTAAATATTAAAAGATTTGATTGTTACTGTTTAAAATTAACGTATTAATTATACTGCTATGAATATGGTAGGAAAATTTTATTAAAAAAATTCTCTTATTTTTATTACTTTTATTATACAAATTAAATAAATTTATTGCTTAATGTAGTTAGAGTATACAAAAGAAGTACTTTTTTGAATATTTTTCTAAAACTAAACCTTAAAATATGTATAACTCGAGTTTGCCGAACCGAATTGTATTTAATATTCCATCTTTCTTTATATTTTGGCATCTAAAAACATATCTCAAAGTTTGAGCCGAATCCGTGATCCAGAACCCTCATACTATCCTAGTCAATTGTTACCACAAATATGTGTCAGTAATTTTTTTATATAGAATCTTCAAAATTATTATAAAGTAGTTTACAAGGTCTCTACAATAATGTTATTATGGATAAAAGATCTTCCTGACATTGTTGTAATCGCAGCTATTGATTTTAAGTTTGGATATCGGTATAGTGATGCGTTCTTTATCTAAATTATGCAATTCTGATTCTGTAGAATAATTTTTTAAGATCAAATATTAAACGCAACATCTTATATGTCGACAAAGTCGAACTTACTGTTCGATAGTTTATCCAATTAGTAAAACATTGCAAGATCCTAATGGATGTTAGCGTATCACTAACATTAATAGAACGATGAAACTTCAATTTTAAAATTGAATTACCATTAAGTATACCTGCCAAATTTTGGCCACGAATAGAATTAGAAAACACAATAACCTTACTTATATCAAAATTAGAATAAGGTATTCCCTCAATGCTTTTATATAATCTCTTATGTATTTCTATTAACATTCAATTCATTCATTCATACCATAATTTTAAATTTGACTTAATACCGTACATAAATATAATAAAATTAAAAACATTCCTAAGAATGTAGCTTCTCCTGGAAAAACTAATTTCCCAAAATAAAAAAAAAATAATAAAATAAACCTACCACGTACAAAAGCTACTCCGAGCGTTCCACCTTGCGCCGAACGGAAGACATTAAAAAGAAATGAACAAAAGCAAGAAAGAGCGAGGCGAGAGAAGGTGAAAGAAGAGGCACAGTTGTTACGGTGTGCTGCATTTAAATATAACAAGTCCGAAGAGGCGCGTGCGCGAGCTGCAATCGAGCGTATACGTGAGTGCACGCAGCTCCTCTACATGTATACACGGATATAGGCGCGCATTATATGATGTACGCGTGATCCGAGCCGCTTTTTTTTATTACCCCCAGAGGACGAATCAGCTGAAAGTGATCGAGGGAGGGGAGGGGGTAAACAGGAATTTAAATTCTTATTACGTTAAAAGATGCTGTTAGACCAGATGGAAATCACGTTTAGTTTCTTTCTTAAGGTTAGTTTTTGGGAGAGTTAATGAGCGCGACTAGGGCTATTATGTGACATGTTTATTATACTGCGTTTAGGTATTTTTTGGTCGCGTTTTTGTACGCTATGATTTTTTTTATTTTATTTTCTTTTAACGAGACGATTTCGAGTTGTTTTCTATTTCAGTTCAAATAAATCGACGAAATTATCGCAAATTGGGAAAACTTTCATAGATTTTATGTGAATTTGTAAGTCAACGTGATACTTCTTCGGGGAAGTATTTTAAATTTAAATTACCGTTTTAATCTGAGCAGAAGTAGTGAGTCCTTATTAGCTCCGTTTGTGATAAACATTTCTTCCTCGCTAACTTCAGACGTTCTCGAAACAGCGCCTAAAACCAATGTTAATTAGCTTCGAAAAAGATCCGACGAGCAGACGACGAGAAAAAAGTTATCTGAGAAAAAGCTTCTGTCAGATAAGGTAATTTAGGGTTGAAGCAAAGCTAAAAATCCACAGATGCGAGAGGAGCGTTCGTTTCTCGGCGAAAGCGTGCACGCAAAGATAATAAGCCGGCTTGAATCTAACTTAATTACGCTTACTAAATCTACAATTCAGATCATAGTAAACACCAAAAGACACCAAAATAATTAATAAATTTTGACCAGCCACAAAACTTCAAAACCCAGCGGCACTAAATAAAACTTTATCTCCACGCGTCACCCCGCGTAAATAAAAACTAGCACCCTCCCGAAAAAGTCCCACTTCAACGGCTTCATCCTATCACCTCCCGCTACACCTGAAATCTCGCGCAAATTAATTGAACTCCCAAAAGCCATAAATAAGCCAGACGAAGAAAGTCCGGCGCGCAGGCAAAGGGCGAGAGCGAGAGAGAGAGATTAGCTCTCGGATCTGTTGAAGAGGGTCGGAGCCGGCGCGCGCGCAAAAGCGCTTGTCGCCTCTCGCTAAACTCTTTCGCTCGGTCTGTTCTGGCAACGCGTGTGGGTTTCCCCCCTTGTGCGAGTGTATATACGGGGGTGTCGGGTTACCAATGAAATACTGGTACCATTTTGTTTACAATATCGCGCGCGGGCGTGTCTTGATTGCGAGGGGCTGGAAAAAAAGGAGGAAAGGAAGAGAGAGGTGAGGGTTTGAGGAAGAGAGGAGTGAGGAGTGCGCAGGTTCAATTGATTTTCGAAGATTTTTTGTTTTGATGTGGGTTTGGGTGGTTGTTGATAGGGTTAGTTTTAGATGTATTGTTGTAGTGATAGAAGTAGGTGATGAATGTTAAAATTTAGACAAGATTTCATCCTAATAGAAAACCCTAGTAGAAAATTAACCATATTGTGGCCAGAAATGACATGTTAACCAGAAATTCTAGCCAGAATATGGTTAATTTTCTACTAGGGAATATCGTTATAATTATAACCTGCACTAATTTTTGTAATTTATTAAACTGGATCAAGTCGAAACTGCCATTCAAAAACAACCGCTTCTTAACCTACACGTATAATCCAGAAGATCATTACCAAAACCTATCACACAAAGATCATCCACACATCCCTTACAAGAGATCTCAGCGTCCCATCAGCGGCTGGCAAATCGGCCGCGGGCTTCATCGTCGATTCCCGGTAAAAATAAGACACTTTAAAAATCCGAAAAAGATAAAAGAAAAAGGCTGAGAGACACAGGCGCGTGTAGAGTCATATAAAACTCGAAACAAGAGAGCTCTCTCTCTCTCTCTCTTTCCCCGGCGAGAAGGAGGAAGAAGGAAGAGAGGCAGGGTCATTAATACAGGCGCGAGTAGGTACGTGTCGGGGACATTCTTGTCCCACAGCGTCCCTGGGCGCGCGCGCGACCGAGCGAATAAGCTCGCCTCTCGAGGCACTCTCGCTGTATAAGAGAGGAAAGAGTCATGTGTACATGACTCTGTCGTCGTCGTTCCTCCAGCTCGTCGGAGCATTATCTTTCGATGCATCGCGGCCTCGTTGCGGGAAAGCGCGATTCGATATATGTGTGTATATAAGCTGCCGAGCACGTGGCAGGGTGGACGACCTGTTTTTCGAGCTGGTGGGTTGACTGGTGGGAGAGTTTGGAGGCGCGTGGTGATTTTTTGGAGATTTTGATGGTTGGTTTGAAGGGAGGTTGATGGTGGTGTGGGGTTATTAGGGTTTTACTTTATTTGGTGGTTGGGAATGTATAGTGGTTGTATCGAGTCACGGACTTTAAGTACATTAATGCGTAATATCATTGTATGTCCAATAATTAATAAATAGCTAAGTATGTGACTGTGGATTGGTAAAGAACAACTTTGGAAACCAGTAAAACAAAATCGTTAATTCAATCAGAAATGAGCTTACTCCGATATTGATCGAAATTTTATACAGATAAATATGACTAAAACTGATTAAAATTATAAACCTGGCATCATAAAGTGTGTCGATAAAATCTGTGAAATTGAGAGGATGCTGATTTAACAGTAAGAATCAGCTTTGCATATGCCACATACATTGACTGAACAGCAGTGAACATATACTAATTTCTGGTCAATCAAATCTCGATTAAAATCTCGAGAATATCATTGATTGGTAAATATACATTTGTAGTCATTAAAATATTCTTCACCGGCCAGATGAGTGGAACATGAACTTCAATTAATGTACCCACGACTTATATTATCTTAAACTAAATTAACAAATATATATCACTACTACATTTTCCATACGCAACGACATGCTTATACTTTTATACAAACAACATTTAACCGAATCAGCGTCCATTACTTTCGAAAAACCGATAGCACGCGGATAATGAGATAAGCAGCCAACGCCTCTCACGAAAACAATTTGAAAACGGCCCAACTGGCCTCCGGCGAAATTGGCGCGCTCTATGGTAGCTCTCCTCTCGCAACGCGAGCGCGCGCAACCGACGTCCTAATCATCCGTGATCTTTTCTAAGCGCTGCCACGAAAAAAGAACGACCTAGTTAGCAAAAATCTCGTAAAAAAGGCGGCAGACCAGAGAGTGAGAGAGCTCTCGCAAAAAAAAAGGTAGCATAGAAGTCGAAAGGAAGAAAGAGAAGGAAAAAGAAAGGCAAAACTGGAAAGAAAAGAAATGGAGCTTCTTTCGTCAGGCGAGCGCAGGGCCGATGGTATCGTTACAGCCGCAGAAAGAGAGACTGCCGAGCTGGGCATAACTCATAGGAGGAGCTGCACACATATCCGGCGCTCTGCCAGTAGAAATGCAAATGCGCCCGGCAGGCAAATCGCTCGCTCGCAAAAGAGAGGGAGAGAGAGAGAGAGAGAGAGAGAGAGAGAGTTCAGTTCAGCTTGGCTAGGCAAACATGTGTTTAAACCCAAACGATCTCTCTCTCTCTTTCTCTCTTTCTCTTGTGTCTCACGTTATTATTGGCCTCGCGTGGCTGCCGAGCATTATCAGCTTGGAGTGCGCGCTCGCTGCCGAATGGTAGAAACGTAGCAGCGCGCGCGCGCGCCTGGTTATCGCGGATACGGATGGTTGGTTATTAGAGCGAGAGAGCCTGGAAGGAGGGAGATGATGTGAAAGAGGCAGAGAACGGTGAGCTCTTCGCGAGTTCGCGCGATATGAGGTTGAGATGGAGAGAGAGAGAGAGAGGAGAGGTTGGCCGATTGCTGATGGATAGCGTGGAGTGGAGTATGATGGTGTGTGGTTATTGAGGGATCGATGGTTGGATTGCTGGTTGGTGGTTATTGGGATTAGGTGTTTTTAGGGTTTCTGGGATTTTGGATGAGGTTTTTATTTGGTTGGGATTTTTTTGTGAGATTTTTGTGAGTATTTGTCAGATTTAATTATTAATGTTCAAAATCAGTGGTATTAAATAGTAAAGGCAAAGATATTAAGAGATCAGCATATAGTAACTTTAAAATTTAATCTTTAGAGGATTGGAAAACCACTATAGTATAGCTCGACCCTTTATCGATAAGTTATCCGTCTTCAACCCAAATTTCTTTTTTATGTATTTTGAAATGAGGACTGAGTAGGTATGTCAAATTTTGGTCTTCTAAAGTTTAATATTCTTTCAAATAATTAATCCGTATAAGAAGTTCAGATATTTCAAATGATAGATCCTTTTTTCTTATAAATCGACCTGCATTTTGTGTAAATATTCTTACTGAGTTTGTCGAAAGCCATTGAAATGGCCTGAAGGATCCAAAACAACAAATAATATTTTGTGAGATTTAAAAATTAAAAATTTTCTTTTAAAGGAGTTTTCAACATTGCTAGATTCACAAAATTCCATTTAGAATTAGTTTTACTAATTCTAATGTACGAAAATAGCATTTGAATTGATATTATCATATTCATACTCATATTCAGTTATTGTTCACTTCAAGAGTTAAATTCACTTAACGGATTTTAGAATGAATAAAAATCGACTCGCATGGAATTAATCATACTCTAGAATCGCTATTAAGTGAAATAATACCAATACATTTATCATCCTCACAACACATTCACTTAACGTAAGACTCAGATCGAATACAATGTAATCAGTAATTCCAGGCAATGTTATAAATTAAATAAATTAAAAAAACTATCACGAAAACACGCCCAAACAAATATCTCCAATCCCCTCAACCCTCCTCTACTCCTCCCCCACCGCAAAACCATACCCACGAAGATCCCAGCAGTCACCACAACATCGCCATCGCTACACACACAACCCTTTCTCTCCCCAGCTTCCGCGATCTACGATGCTCATCACCCAGCCTCCGCTCACATTCCTCTCGTGCAGAAGGAATCGGGATGATCAAACTCGAGCGATTCATCCGGCTGCGCAGCTCGTGCGCTCTTCGTGCAATTGTCGAGGATGGAATGCCCGCGCGCAAATGGAGGAAAATTACGGGACATCTCGTGTAGCCGCACTTTTCTCCCAGGGATGCAGGGCCTTGTTCGGATATATAGCGTAAGCGCAGTGGCGCCTTGGTAAAGTGGACAATAAAAAGAGGAGCTCTGGAATTCGTCAGTGCGAGCATTTTCATGGGGCTAGTGGGAGAGGGGGAGGACTGGCGTGTGCACTGGGAAACGCGATCGGCTATTGGAGAACGCTCGTTGGATGGACTTTATCGGCGAGTCTCGATGGGCACATTGTTGGCTCGAGGTTTACGGCGAGATGGATGCTGAGGTGCGTGCTGGATGGGGAAGGAATTTTGGTAGGTTTTATGGATAGTAACTTGAGAGCTGGGAGGCTGGGTTGTTGGTTTTAGTTTTATGGTGATAGCTGCGGTATGTTGAAAAATGAAAACTGATTTTTTCGAGGGTTTTGTGGTGGTTTGATTATGCTTGTACGAAGATTATACTGTGCCTTATTGCTACTTCTTTTGAAAAAAGAGAGTGGTTTGGTTGCCTAGAGAAAAGGATTGAGGATTGCGATGAGAAAATTTTGTAGTGGAAAAGCTACAACGAAGGAAATCACGCTTCAAACCTTTTTTTTACGAAAAGAGCATGATTCAGATATTTTTATAATAGATAAAGTCTAAAATTTCGCTTTTCTCCATATTTTTACATCTAGAATCATATCCCAAAGTTTGAGCGAAATCCGGAGGCTTGGGCCTCTCCTAGTCAGTGAAGTATAATTTTTATTATCATATTTGCATATGTATGCGATTATTTTATTATAAATCAATAATAAACAAATTATTACCTTTATACCCAACCTTTTTATAAGTTCTTGGAAACTCAGTACAAAAGATCAAATAAAATGAATGAATTTTGTAACTACGACTCATTGGCTTCAAATGAGAAAGCAGCTACTTTTTTGCTTGTTCATAAAACATACGACTTTTTAATTGGGACCGACAATATATACTTAGAAAAGAAAATCAGTTATTTTTATAGAAATTTAAAAAGTTTTCAACATTTTACCTCGGTAAGATTTTTATCCTTATTATTTTGCAGTCAGCGACTAGTCAAATGAAAAATTTCACTCGTCGACTGTCTTATCTTTGCTGTTCTTCTGGGCCTTTACGGTTTAGAAAGCTCAGCATTAAGTAAGGAATGATTTGATGGTAAAACCGGTCATTAATGCAAACGACCTTATTCCAGTCTCTTAAATTGGTCAGCAGATGTACGATCGGACGTGTGCGTGTCTAATTATGCAAATGTACCAAGATTGTAGTCACGAATTTTCCTTACTTCGAAAATCTGACTTTACTAATTTAACTACTAACTTGAGCATCACTACCTCAAATAATCTTCAAAAAATATATATAATTAAAATTTTTTCTTAAAATTTTTTTTTACCTTCTTGTCTGCCAAAAAAACTAATATAAATTAGAGGCTGACTGATTCCTTTAATTATTCATTACAAGCAAGTCTAAATGCACAGAAAAATTTTCCGAACCATTTCCTTCATCCTCTACAAAACACCACCACCTTTCAACTCGCAAAATCCGCGTGCATCAAAGCAAACCATAATTAAATCTCTCGAACGCCCATTCATCAAGCCTTACCCCACTCCTAACGAACACCACACTTCCCAACCTCACAACCACACACACACACAGAGCCATGCCACTAATCACCCTCGCAGATTTCTCCAGTGCTCTTAGATTGTGAAATCTGCGCTCTCGGGGAAAATGGCCGGCGCGCTTCTGCGATTCGCGTAAAGACAAAACGAGCGAGCGCGCGCGCGCTCGCTTGTCTAGAGATGATTCGCGCTCGTTACATACATACCTGAGCGCGCGCGCGCTCAGCTGTATACGTGTAATTAGGCCGAGAGAGCGCGCTGCTACTATTCATTAAAGCAGCGCCGAGATTACACCTTGGCTGTACACGCGGATTCCATCTCAGCGCTGGCAGTTCCAGCGAGAGCTTTTATATCGGACGTGTATCGAGCGTGCGACGCTGCCCGCTGATGTATTGGCAGATCTCGGGCGTTTCGACATTCGAACGAAAATTGCTTTATCCTTGTTTCGCGCGGCTGTCTTTACAGGGGCGAGCGCGCGCTTTTTAAACGCCGCGTTTATTGGATGCCGGACGCGAGGAGGAGAAAATAAATGCAGCTGGACGCGCTTGCGCGCGGTGAGAGGGAAAAAACATTGCGGAGGCTGATGGGAGATGTTGGGATCATGTGAAAAATTACCTTCGCTGATTTGTTGATCGATTGTTTGTTAAAAGCCGCGGTTATAGCGGCCGAGAGTTGGAGAAGAAATACAGTGGGTATATGTCCGTACGGTGAGAGGGAAAAAATTGCGCGGTAGATGTTGGGATCATGTGGAAAATTAAAAGTTTGAATCGATTGTAATTTTTTTCTTAGTAGTGTATACTTAAACTGCTGTATATGTATAGTTTCTTTTACTTGTAGAATTTAGAGATTGACCAAGACGTTTGCCTTGCTTCAAAATAAATCTTTCATTTTAAATTGCACAGATTGAAACGCTCGATTTCTGAAAGCGTAGCTCTATGTTTAGTGAAAGAATGTTGTAAATGGACCCAATATTTATCCTCTTATATTCCAATTGCCGATTACAATCTTTCGAAATGATAGATTGGACTGCTTCTAAGAAAGATTTTACTTCACACGATAAAAATTAAATTAACAATGCGTTCTAGTTATGGACACATCTTAAACAGATTTTATTTCCATAGGTGGATGATTGAATTTATTGTTTGCTTACAAGTAGTTTAAAGTAGAAATGAAGACTCTATTGATCCCCGCGAACTAGAAGTTTATTGATTACTTACCCACGTTTCGGACGTATTATGTACGTCCCTTTGCAAGGCATAAAAGATAAACTAATCAGTTGGGTTTCAACATCGTCAGAAAAGAATTTTTTCGGAGAGTATCTGACCAAATGCTTTCGCAGGTCGCTATCTCTCTTCCTCTCTCGCCATAATCGAGTACCCACTCTTTCTCTCATGATGGAAACTGATTAGTTTATTTTTTATGCCTTGAAAAGGGACGTACATAACACACGTCCGAAAAGTCGGCAAGTAATCAATAAACTTCTAGTTCGCGGCGATCAATAGAGTCTTCATTTCTACCTTAAAAAGATTTTATTTCCACCTTAATGATATAGTACATTATGCAACAAGGGGCAAAAGTAGCAGATTTTTCCCGAGGGTGAGTTTACTACCCGAACAAGATAATTGTCCACGAGGGTGCGTTTGGCAGTAATCAGCCAAGGGAAAATTAATATTCTTGTAAGGACAGTATAATCACCCAAGGGAAAGATCTACTTTTGTCCCGTGTTGCATATAGTATTTTATTC
>UELX01006310.1:0-11214 GCA_900480035.1 Eupelmus urozonus | reverse complement strand
CACTGCACTTTGCACCGCACTTTCTTACTCGTACAGGAGGTAGAAAACAGAGATTATTATCACTGATGGTGGTTCACACTGCACTGCACCCGTGGGCCAATTTTTGCCGCTCCACTCCGTTTGATTGCTCCGCACAGAACGATTTAGCTGTGGACTGACGCGATGCGACCTTCTCGGCCGCGAGAGAGAGAGAGAGAGAGAGAGAGAGAGAGAGAGCGGCGCTGGACAGCTATGAAGCCGCTAGTGGGAGCGCGTACATGTACATAACGTGCATGTGTGACTCTACTCTCTCTCTCTCTCTCTCTCTCTCTCTCTCTCTCTCTCTCTCTCTCTCTCTCTCTCTTGACCGTTGCTGTTCACCTGCCTCAAGTTACCGACTGAATTAAGAGCTGTACTGTACTTAATTTAATCAGCCTACCGGATGGCAGTATGTTCTATCTGCGGCATCTACATCAACAGAAGAAACGATGAATCGATTCTTTAAAAATTGCTTTTAAGGATAACACCCCTGAGTTTCTCATTGTGAGTAATCATTTTTTTAACGAATTGGCTGATTTTCTTCCTAATTATAAACATGTCATTATCACAGGTGACTTCAACATCGATATGACTTCCTCGACCGATGCTTCGCAATTTCTCAGCGAAATATTGCAGGATTTAAATCTTTATTTAGTTGAGTCTAAGCCCACCCATCATTTGCTCTCTGACTTCAGGACCTCGCATATTTGGCTCGACCTGTTTATTGTAAAAAATCCTGAAGCCAACCTGCAATACAGTAAATCACCGTCGCCGATCGCAGCAGGTCATTATCTCATTAAATTATCTTACAATTTTGATGAGCCGCCGCATGCCACGAAGAAGATCTGCAGTAGAAATCTCAAAAGGATTAAAAGATCAGAAATAATTAACAAGCTTTTAGAGGGAGTGGCCGTGCTTGCCTCTCACAGCGCGCAAAATTTCACTGGCTCTACTCTAGATAGTGATGGAATCCCGTCAGATTTCATCGAATACTTTAGCCAGTTCAAGCCGCCTAGGTGCACTTTTGTAAATGGCAATGTAAATAATTATAGTAATTTTAACTCTAGCATTAGTGATCTCAACAGTGCCTTGCTGAATGCACCCAGTCCGAACTCGGCTGTGCAACTTTTGACTGGCGCTCTCACCTCTGTTTTCCACGAGGTTGCTTCTCGCAGAGTGATCTCTCTCTCTCTCGGCGAAGAGAAAGCCCTGGGTCTGCGCTGAGCTCCGGACTCAGATGAGGATCAGGGACAGGGCCTATAAATATGCTAAATCTTCCAGCTCCAGAGAGGCGCTGCTTAAATATAAAGCACTCAGGAGAGGAGTGCGCAACCGCCTCGACCTAGAGAAAAATCGATACATCAAGTCATGTATCTCGAAGGCGCCCGATCACAAAAGCAGATGGCGCGTACTGCAATCCTGGGACCTGGGCAAATCACAGCAGCGCTCACCAACCGATGTTTTTACACTGGATGATCTTAATGCGTTCTACGCGTCAACTTCAGCTTCAATCCCCCCAGTGTCTCTGGTTATCCTCTCACGTATCCAGTCGCTTTCTCCGGACGATCCGGAGCGCCCGCAGTTTTCGTTCCGATCGGTCACTGGCGATGAGGTGCTGGCAGTGCTCCGAAACATGAAGTCTAAGTCTACGAGCAATGATGGTATCTCATGCGAGACCCTAAGATTATGCATTCCCGAGCTCGCGGACCAGATCGCGCTTATTTTCAATCGAGCTTCGGGCTCATTTCCGTCCGACTGGAGGAGAGCGCTGATCTCTCTTCTGGCCAAGAAGGCGACGATGTCCGGCATGGGCGACACACGGCCTATTGCCAAGCTGCCTGAGCTTTCTAAAATCCTCGAAAGACTGGTCTATGACTAACTTCATGCCTACTTACTGGAGCATAACATCATTATGCAGTGCATACTCTAACGTAATGAGACCGATATGACGATTCTGTAGCCCCATGAAATACAGTTTTTCTCGATCGGTAACTCCATGCGTTTCCAACATTTCTATTTTTGGCTTCGCTTAGTGAGCTTTTCTTTAGCCAATTTTTTCGCAGATAAATTAAAATTTTATTCAGCATCTCATTTTAGACAGTTTTGCAAGCTATTTCTTTAGTTGTTACAATTTTAATATCTTCTTGTATATGATTAATTGTGCTAAATGCAATCTCGTAATTGAAATGTGATATAAAATACGCCAAAATTTGCAAAGAATGAGCTATAGTGAGTGAAATTTTTTGCTTATCTCCAAAAAGAAATAAGAGATCTATGGTCTGTTCTCAATGTAATCTGTCTAATAAAAATATAATTATAAAATTTAATGAATCCAAACACTATTGCTCCTGCTTCTTTATCGATCCTAGCCCTATTTAATTCTTCATCTGGTATTATTTTTGATCCGAATGCTATAGGTTTCTCACTTCCATCTGGGAACCGATGAGAAAGTAACGCTGATAATCCATAAAACAACGCATCACAAGCCAATACTATTTTTAACGACGGGTTATAATGTACGAATACCTGTGGTGAGGCTATTTCGTTTTTTAAACCAATTATAAGCCATCTTCCATTCTTTTGATCATGTTATTTTATCTGCTTTTGTTAATTTGTAAAGCGGTCTTTAAGTGCGAGACTCGGTCCTGTAGAAATCTTCCGTAGTACGTAATAAAATCTAGTAACGACAATAGTTGTTTTGTATTTTCGGGGATCGGAGCCTTTACAATCGCATCTACTTTTGTCTTTGATGTACTTAAACTCGCTTTATTAATAACCAAGCCTAATATTTCTAGTTCGTCTTTTAGAAAATCACATTTGGTTGCATTAACTTTCAAGCCGCTTTTTTCTAATCTACGTAATAGTTTCCTGTAACGTAAATATTATCGAAATAAAAAAGGATTTGTGTTGTAAAAATTCTCATTCCTTCTCACTTCTCTTCACTCCAATCATGAGAAATAAGTGGACTCACGTTAGTCAAGGACCCCATACGTGAAAGGCAAGGGGACTCACGTTAAGGTCATAAAACACTTTTTCTTCCTATCCAGCTCGAAAATTCGACTTCCCTCTCTAAGTATCTCCGCCAAAAGTCGATGTTTCCTCCCTACTTGCGTGCCAGCTAGTCAGTTGGGAGGAAAAAAATACAGCTCTCTGCTCTCTTGACCTCGCTTATATACCTATACATACTGCGAATTTCTAACCGCGATTTTTTAGTCCACATGACATTTTCAGACCGATCAAAGAAAGAGACATACATCGAGAGCACTAAAAATAAAATAATATACGAGTAATAAGCTGTATTTATTACCAAAAGAGCCGAAAAATCGTGTTCAAGATATGGTTTTAAGGTTAGAATAGTCAAAAAAAATTTTCCCTGCTCTTATCGTAAAGAATAACTCACTCTATCGATCTAATATCATACTGTTGCACTTTTTTCAACAAGAACGTGTTCTATCAAGCTCGCACTCGCTAGTATTATTTAATTTTTTACCTACGCTAGACTGAGTTTTCAATAAGTCTCACGTAAGCACGCATTTTGCATAAAATTTTCAAACTGGCACCGTTCATCAGTAAGCGCTTCTTTTGCTTTTTTTGCTCAGGATTTTGCTGCATCTGCTAACCAACAACCCTCGCTTTGCTCGGGTTGTAAATGTTAGCGGATGCTAAGAGCCCTTTACCTGCTCTCCAGCTCAGCTGTTTGTCTGTCTGCTTTAGCAGCAACAATGCTGCCACACTAAGGACACATCTAGAGCAGACCAGCGGACCAGCCTGCAGGGAGGGAAGTAAAATCATAGCGGCGGCTACATAGCAAACTGATTCTGCGTGCATCGCACCTTATTGATGCGTGTTTATGAGTAAGCCACGAATTTTCGAGCGGATAGGGAGAAAAATAGTATACATCACACGGGACGATAGTCGATTATCCATTTCGGCGGATTGCCCGGCAAATACTCCGCCGGGGAGACAGATCGACTTTCGTCCCTTGTAATTTTTTTTTTTTTATTGAGCTTTATCAACCCCTCCTCGGAGTTATTAATCTGTCCCTTGTAATGTAATGTACTATTAAATCGATGAAAAAAAAAATCCATTTTCATTTTATTACTTATTTTGATAGATAATCAATCACAGAATAATCTCCAAAAAGTTTTTTTTATCTTATTTTATTTAATTTTGTTTATATAAAGAAATTAGTGACATATACTTTTAATTTACTTTTTGTTAATTTTACTATTTCTAGATTTTATGAAAATTTATTACCAAAATCATTTTGTTAAAACTTCGCTTAAACTTATATGAATTATTTATCTTTCGCGCTCTTGTGGCCTAGTACTTCCGGCTGGCCTTCCCGAGCCACGTTTTCACACGGTCAATTTGTACCACTTCCCGCTCAACGCTCGCATCGTAAGCATCATCCGCACGCCTCAGTCGTACAGCGCGATGTATTACTCTTTCTACAATCAAGTTATTTTTTGTTATTTTTGACTACGAGATTGTTTATTGATTAGTTAATAAAATGTGATTTTTATAAAAACTCTGGTGTTGTGCACGTGAATTAAACCATTTATTTTGCATGACTCCTCAATTCGAATAAGCATAGAGCGTACGGCGCGGATAACTATTAGGCACTCGCTGGAACACATTTAAACAAGATGAAAAATTATTTTATGATTGCTAATTTCATTAACAAATTTGAGGTTAATCAATTTTCAAAATGTTTTTAAATTGGATATTATTTTAATTTTTATTTTGTTAGTTTTATAATGATATACTTTTAACTGATTTTTTATTAATTTTTTCAATTTATCGATTATTTAAAAATTTAATCTAGTAAAAATATATTTTTTATTTTTTATTTTGATAGAATATTTATTGTAGAATAAGCTCCAAAAAGATTTATGTTAATATCTTATATCGTTTCGATTAAAAACAAGAAAATACACTGCTAATTCATTAGCACTGAGCTTTCTCAAAGGAATGTTATGTATTTAGCACATTATTTTATTCTTAATCAATTAAGCAACTTAAAAGTAGTTAAAAAATTCGTTCTCTTTTTTTATTTTATATTTACAAAGCACGCTCTAAAATTTAAGGTGTGAATCCATCTAAAAATTCACACCTTAAGAGGTGTGAATTTTAAAATTTATTGAAATTCACACCTCATAGCGTATAAATTTTTAAATTTACTGAAATTCACACTTCATAAAGTGTGAATTTTAACATTCACATTATATAAGGTCTCAATTTTAAAATTTTTTATTAAATTTATTATTAAAATTCGCCCTTGTGAAGTGTGAGTTTCGTAATTCCCATCTTACGAGATGTCAATTTCAATAAAATTCAAAATTCACACCTTATAAGGTGTTATCTTCAACGAACTTCAAAATTCATATCTCAAAAGGTGCGAATTTCAATGAATTTGGAAATTCACACCTAATAGGTATGAATTGAAATAAAATGTGAATTTTTGGATGGATTCACACCTTAACTTTTAGAGACTACCATTATTTTTTTATCTATCTATTATATTCTAATATTTTTTAAAATTTATATATATTAATAAAAAATTAATTTCTATCAATAGTGCAAATACATATTAAACAAGAAACTTATACTATTTTCCCATAAGGAGAGCAATAGCCAATGCGGCACTGGTTCTCAGTGGATCTAAGGATCGTGAGATCAAATTTCGGCTTCGTGTAAAAAAAATATGCTAAAATTTTTAGCTCATTTCTAGCTAATTTATTATCAAAAGAAATAATTTGTAGCCGTAGACAAGCATTTTTAACACTAATTCAGGAAGAGTTGAAACTTTTTAGAAAATTTTTTGAAAGCCTTATGAATATTTTAGTAATAATTAATATAGTAAATTCAGAAATTCGTAAGACAACTTTTTTATTTAGAAAAAAAATTCAAAATTTAGAAAAAAAAATTTCAATTAACTGTTATTTAATTTTAAAATGATCTTTGATATTGTAATAAAGCTTAATATACGTACAATACTTGTAAGTTTAGTGTATACAAATTTCATTATGAAATTTCAAACCGTAAAAAGTTCTAACTAGTTAAAGTGAAAATTTTATTAAAATTTACTTTTGTAAAAAATGATATTTTATCAAAATTATTAAAAATCTAGAATAAATACAAATTTGATAGCAACATAAAAAAATCCGCGATGAAATTGTCTATCTAAATCCACTATTAAAATACAAATATATATGTTGGACAATACTCTTCTAGCGGGCGCGCGTTATGTCCTGTTTTCGTTTCCAAATCCTTAATTTATTTTTCCACCGCAAACGATCGATAGTATATGCTCATCACTTCTCGTTATCTGATGAACAATGATATGTAACATTTATGTATTTAGAAATGATTATTTTAAACCAAGTGCACATCCATAAAATTAGCGAAAATCATATAAAAAAATATTGTTTTTAATAAAGCATTGAAATAAAAAACGAAAACATCGAATTTTTACTTGTAAATACTAACACACAACAAATATTCCATTTTTTATATTAATAAATGATCACTAATCAATAAGCTTTTGTTTATATTCAATAAAGTCAAAAACAGTTTTCCAATATGAAAATATAAAACATTTACAAAATTAGAACTAAAGCATTGGATTACATTAATAAACAGTATTTGTTGTATTTCTAATTGGAAAAAATGTACAAAATCAATTAGAATTAAGGAGTTCATTTCGACATATACATAAAAGTTAATTAGTTATAGAAGCTAGAACGTAAAATGAGTCTCACATAGTAAATGATTAACTTATGTATAATTATCAAACTAATACCACGAAAGCTAAAAAGTCATGTCTAAGTCTTGATTTTAAGGTAACAGTAATATCAATAATCATAAAAAGACAATTACAAAGCACGCAGGATTGCTATTCAAATACCGCAGTTGAAACTGACCTATAAGTAAAAAGCACAAGGGATTTATAATGCTATTTTAAATAATAACTGTTTATTTTTATGATTAACACTGCGGAATGCTCCTTGTAATTGATTATTATTCACGAATTCAATATTAAGCTACTCAGGTCACGGAAAACTATATCTTGAGTGTGGATTTAAGTTAGAGTGTAATGAAAGTACTTAATTCATTATATAGAATGAAGCAATAAATTCAGAATGATCCGAATGTCTGATAAATAAATGATTTAGGCTGGTTTTATCGATGTGCACTTGGATCGATGCGATATAATCGTATCTAATACATAATTGTTATTTACTATTGTTTATTAGATGATAAAAAATGTTAAAAAATTATCATCGATAGTTTGGGGAGAAGAAATTAAGTTGAACGATTTAAATGTCTAACAAATCATTGATTTTGGTTGGTTTTATCGATTTGTACTTGGTTTAACAGCTTATAATCTTTTCTTAATACATAATTTTTATTCATTATTGTTTATTTTATGATAAAAAATGATAGAAACGTGTGTAGTAACATATTTAATAATAAATTATCATGAAAATTTGTTGATAGTTTGGGATGGAGCAACCCCTGCTAGAAAATATCACCTTACTAATCACCTGATTAATCACTTGATTTATCACCTGACTTTATGAGATGATAAATCAGGTGATTAGCGAATAATCTCTTGGGCCGTAGATTTTGCGAGACGATTCTCGTATTCGGGAGTGCAAAAGGGATTACGCGTCGCCGGGGCCGAGGCCGTGTGGGAGTTTGAAAGCCGTCCGGAGACAGGCGCAGATCGTCGTCCGATAGCGGTGGGCTATCATCCGCGGAAGGGTGAGGATACCGCACGGTGCGTGAAAGTGTGAGTGAATTGTGATCTTGGACGTTAGGAGCGAAATCTGTAAAGTAAGGGCTTTGCCGGTTTGTCAATGGCTAAATTGGTTTATCGTAAAAATTGAATGAAGAGTTGTCTTTTATAAATTTGTATCTTGCTGAAGCCCGATTCTAGTACCCACTCCCTAGATTCTGAGTAGCCAGCAGGTCATCTCGAGGCTTCTCGTTGCAATTTTGTAGGAAAGAGATTTATGTTAATCTCGACGCTTTAGCGTCTGGCGCCCTTGTCGGATACAACCCGAAGATCTCGAACTGAGGAGTAGCATATGCTTTAGGCAGGAAATCTTGTTGGTAGGAATAATTTAGAAACACGTTAAAAAACGCCTCTTTCAAGGTATACAAGGAGGAAAAAGATCAATCTTTGTAAATGCTATTGTTTTGATGGAAACAGAAATTTCTTTGATGCAAGTAACTGGATCAAGAAGCAAAAATCGCAAGGTTCTTGATTCAAACATTATTAAGTCTTTGAAGCAAGAAAAATCCACTTGATACAAGTAAATTTATTCTTGATTATATAGGAAAAAATATTTTAGACTTCACTAATAGAAAATTTGTTTTGTATTTTCAATTAGATAGTTACTTGAATTAACTCATTACATACTTGCTTCAAATGGATATGAATGAAATAGATTTTATATTCGCTTCAAGAGAAATACTGCTAGGACGTAAAACAATAGTATATTACCTACCTAGGCTAGTAAATTAAGAAATGTCTCAGATCACATTTAATTGTCGACCGAGGCGAAGCCGAGGTAAAAAATATAAATTGTTTGCTAAATATACGTTCTCTTTTTTTCTGATATTCAAAAAGAACATTTTTTTTAATAAAAAAAAAAAAAAAAATTATAACTTTAATAATTAATCAATAGTAAAGTAATATTATAGTAATCGATAACAATTTTAGACCTTCGTCTTCATTTTTTTTAAAGAAAAAAGTTATTTATTAATACTGTAATTATAATAAAAATCGGCGTCTGGTTTCATAAACGTTTTGCCTACTTAAACGCATGGTCGGCCGAGCTAAGTCTTTCTTGAATTGCACTTGTAGGGTACGTGCTTTCAAAATTTAAGTATTTAGATACGTCTCTTAAAAATAACTGAAAATGATACGTCTTTCTTCTGTGCATTTCTGATGTACGTCCTTATGGATAGGAGCTGTCGATTCGAACTATTTGCAAATGGCACACCGTTAGTATTTCATAGTCACCAGAGTTCATATTTTTTTATAGCTTCTTCTTTTAACTCAATATATTTAACACTCGATGTAATGTCACTTATGAAGTTTTTATTTACTTCCTCAATTTTAACATATCCTTTATTAATGTTTTTGAATTTCTAAATTCGAACGCATATTTTAGTGCCGATTTTAAATTATATTCTACAAATAGGCTATTTACATGCGAACTGTCGCTGCTTTGATACATAGATAATTTTGGTTGAGTGTTCCAATCGCCTAAATATTCACTGCAATTTTCACACAGACGGTGTTTTTTTAACTATTTCATTCTTATCCGGTAAAATTGTATCAATAAATTTTAATAAAAAGTGCTTTGTTTTAGTTAAATTATTTGGTTTTGGTAAAAATAAATTTACAAGAGAAAATAAATCATATAAAGCTGATTTTGTCTAAGCACTTCTTTTATAAAAATCAAGAAGATAATATACGTTTTCTGAATATAATGCTTCCTGAAAAAGTTAGTTTCATCTTCTTTAAGTAAAAATTTGTCGAAACTGATGATGGAGTAGCGGTTCGATTCGTCTCCGAAACTATCAACATCGTCTAAATCGGGCAATAATGTACGAGGTGTAGAGCAAAGACTGCTTTCTTCATTATCATCAACATGAATTTAAAACTCATTATCAAGGTTCTAAACAATGGTGATAAAATAAACTATTATTTGTGGTTAAAAATCTACCGGATATCTTTGTTTTTTTCTAATCAAAATTTTTACAATGATTTCAAAAATAAAATAATTAAACTTTTACTGAATAAAAAAATGAATTAACGCAAGTTAAATTTTTATTAAAACTTAGTGATCGTTTGCTGTTTTTTGAATTTAGCGGATACAACTGTTAATTTTTTACAGCCCTGACTAAATTTACAAAAATACTTCGTAAATTTTATTAATTATTTATTTTAAAAAATAACTTTTATTTCGTATAAATGCTCACCCAAGCCATTCGTTAGCACGCTCGGTTCACAAGTAATTACCTGATAGTTCATAAAATCATTGTTAATTTCGATGTCTTTGTTGAATTCTTCATTCTCGGCATTATATTCAGCTAGTAGAAGCCCTAATCTTTGCCAACGTCAAAGTGTTGTTACGGGTATTCCTCCAATCTAATTATGAATGCAATACATATTTGTGTAAGCATGAAACTTATATATAATTTATAAAATTCTTTCCAATTTCACTGTATATCAGTTCTTTTATAATTACTGTAAGTTTGTAATTGGGTTTAGTCGTCGCTTGATCTTAAGCCGCGTAAAAAAAATCATATGGCCAATATGTTGCTGGACTATTACCAATAGTTCCCCCACATATAGGAAATAGTATTTCCAATATATGGGGGAAATATTGCCACAGCTCCTAAGCGACATGTCACCCACATATTGGAGAACGTATGGCCGACATGTTGCTATTAAAAATAAAAAAATAAAAAATTTTACTGTTTAATTCTAAAAAGTAACGTTTATAAATATATAAAAACATGAAATGTGATTAATAAATTTTAAATATAATGAAACAATTCATTTAAAAAATAAAGAAGTATTAATTTCTCATTGTTTTTTTTATTCTTTTTCGTTTGAATTTACAGGCTCAATAAGGTACTGAGAATTCTCATCAACTATATGAATATTAAAACAAATACATGATAGTAACTCTACATTAATTATGTCGATGATTATATTTTTAATATTTATAATTTTATGTATAAATTATGTATAAAAGGTGACTCTGTTGTTAATTTGTTTATTACAGCAAACTTTAATAAAATATTTTATTTGACCAAAATAGTTAATACCATTGTAAAAATACTTAACGTCAAATGATTCAGTTTTTGATTTATTACATTGAAGAGAATAATACATAAAATTATTTTTAAATAATTTTTTAAATCTATAAATATATTTATCATTTAAATTTTCAAACGTTTCTTCAATTTCTTGAGGCATTATATTTAATTTAAATAATTCACCTACAGCAAAAATATTTTTTGCAATAAATGTGTAGTTTTTAGTTCTAGAAGAACATAAAAAATCACAAAAATTCACTGAAAAATTATAGATATAGATAGATATAATTTATTATTGTATCAATTAAGTACAAATAAAATACAGTGGTAAAATATTAATGCCTATTT
>UELX01006309.1:0-11216 GCA_900480035.1 Eupelmus urozonus | reverse complement strand
GTTGACCCCTATTTTTCTGAACGTATTTAGTTTCCTTATGGTCTTTAGTATATATATATATTTTTATCAAAAAATATTGGGCAGAACTATAAAAAATATGAAAATGTATAAAATAAAAACGTATGCTGCCATAATAAGACTCTGTAATACGTTTGAAAAATCCGATTTTTAAAATCTCCTATCTTCGTTTTTTGATCGTTGACCTGCCCTAATATTTAGCAGAGATAATCGTATGCACCCTACAAACAAAATACTTTAATTTTATGCAAAAATATTGGCATTTGATTTTGCGAAAGTACGTCCTTAATGTACGCAGAGTTTTCTTCGCTATCTTTATCGCTTTATCACTCAAAGGATACTCTACGAATGAAGTGAGAGCCTCGCGTCCCCTTCAAACCCGTACTCGTGCAGATTAGGTAAATAAAATTGTGGTGAATTAAAATTCTTGTACGCGAATCCCCAGAACACATGTTTTATTGATCAAAAAGTAAAGGACAACGATGATAATAATAAGAACTTTGATTCTCTTTGTCACTTTGAATGTACCGAACCATGATGCGTAAGTATCCAAGATCAACGGATCTGTACATTCTTCGATTCAAAGTACACTCGCAGCGTACAAGTATGTGCAGTTTGCAGTTTTTAATTCGAACAATTATTCATAATTTTCTCGAGCATTGATAATGCTTACAAAGTCTTCTAAAGAAATTACGACGCAATATCATATGTAGAATTTATTGCGACGTAATATCATCTTGATAAAACTGAGAACTCATGGTGGGCCACCTTGAGAAATAGAACTTATGGGACGACTTTTCTGTAATTTAGCAATACGTTGAATTTATAAAATCAAGTAAACAGAAATTTTAGAATAAACATTAATAACTATTATTAAGTTTCTAGAAAATTTATATAAAAAAATTATTACTTCTTGATATACGTAAAATACTATAAGAAACTTGTCATATTCATATGTATACATAAAAACTTTTGAAATATGGCACAATGCCCTATAGTACAAAACAGATGATTTCTACAACTATTTTTATTTATCCAATACACCGATTGTTTACTTAAATTTAAGCTAGCAATATTATGCTTTATATTATATTTTTTAAAGTATGTATAAAAAATTTTGATTCTGGAGTATATTACATTAAATTTAATAGTATATAAAAACCAACATGTTTTAATTTTCGCACAGTGCTACAACAAAAATAAAAATAAATATAAATTTTTACGCATCAACTCTTACCGCGTTATTTACATTCTTAATAAATAGTTTATTAAATTAACACTCTAAAATTAATACGTACGTATAAAATAATTTAATAACAATAAAATTTAATGTAAAAGCATCTAACTACGTACTTTCTCAAACCATCCCAGTCACCTTCACCCAAGCATCCGTCCTCTTCTCTCCCACTCTAAAACAAACCTTACTCACGCCTCCCAAAGTTGAATCAACTCTCGCGAAGGTTCCGCTAAGTGGCTCACGCTGTTTATTAATAAAGGAATCGAAAACCGATCAAAGCGGGCCGCGCCAAAAAGTATCTCTCCGGCAAAATGCGCGCCTCGCAGCTCATATCATATAAATATACTCTCCGCTCAAAACATCAACAGAAAACGCGCGCTCCCGTGCACGCAGCCACTTCGATCAGCCGCTCAAATATATATTTTCTGCATATAAGATCCCGCCTAGACCGCAGCCTTTTATTAAATTCTCCGTCTGCGATCGAGTATCCGATGCGCGCGAATAACTCGCCCGATGAGGCTAATAATAAAAATGATCTCGCCGCGCGCGGGGAGCGTTAAAAACGCGTTTGCCCGCTCATTAGGGAGTCGGCGGGACGAATTAAGATGAATTGAATACTTCGCGGCGCGTGGAAGCCTGGAGTGCCGTGTATGTGCCTTTGGCTCTCGTTAATGCGTGATTAATGCTTCCCCTTGGAATTAATGAGGCGTCTGCGCCCGAGTGACATGTATGTAAGCCGTGAGCTATGGTATTGTTGACTTTTTGAATACCGAGGCATCGATCTAAATTATGAGCGAGAATGTGGCGAAATGATGGAGCGCTGGGTGGATGTAATTGCGGGTTTGAGATTATCGTGATGGTGTCGGGTGTTGACGGGTTGAAATTTTTTTTTTCACGGTTAGGTGGAATTTTAAGTAGCTGGTGTGTGAGTGTGTTTGAAGGTGGAGGGTAAGGGTCAAAGTACTGGTTATTAAGTAAGTAAACAGGAAGTGGATATTTCGCGTTGGGTTAGACTAAATTCTAAAAGGTCTATATATGTTCGTGATAGTATGTAATTCGTTTTAATTAGGAGAGTGAAAAATTCAAGCGTGAAGAAATAGAATCGTGTAGCGGTACTTTAATAGATCTTTAATAAATTATTCGATGATAAGACTCTTACGCTCTTCTAGGAAAATGTTTTAAGCGAAACGCACGTAACAATTATCTCTTAATCAGATTAGCGTCCCCTACTACAAGCTTTATAAAAATGACTAAAAATTATTATTTTTCCCTTCCCCAACCACCACACTCAAATACAAAAAAACTCAAACCCTAAATTTCAAACCATCAAATATGCAACATCGATAAACCCATCACCCAAATTTCCAAGGCTCAAAACAAATACCCTTCACAAAACGCTCGACTCAAAGTCAGCCCTCAATTCTCCAGGCACACACAGGTAGTGCCTTGCACGAGAGCAGAGAATCCAGAGTCGTCGTGTCGCGCGCTCGTTACGTTTCAAGTCAGGCGATATACATCGCGCCACCCACCTTCCTGCCTTGGCGCATTAGTCGTATTAAGCCATTAGACATAGCCGCGCATACACACGCGCACGCGCCTGCGCACAGAGGAAGTCGCTCTGTTTACAAAAGAGACTTTTACAGTGTCTTTTCGCTTCGATCTGTGGACGTATGGATGCGAGGCTTATTTTAATGATCGTGGGGCGGGTGGCCCCCCCGGGCGATGTTTCGTCATTACGGTTCCGGGAATGTAACGCGGGGATTCCCAGTTGGATTTTTTTTCTTTTTTTTTTCGAATGAGGATAGTGTTTGTATAGAGGGGGATTCACAGGTGCGGGGATGATGCGGCGCTCGATTGTTCGGATTGGAGTTATGATTTTAGAGCTGATTGAGCTGGAAGGTTTAAAAGCTTTGGGTACGCTGGATTTGATTGCCATTGGGTTTGTGTCAATTTCGCTCGGATTTGATGTTTCCATAAATTATGTTTACGCGATGGGATGCGAGGATGTGGATTACAGGGAGGAAATGGAATAGCGGAATGTCAAATGTAGCGTGGAATATATTGAAATTTATAATATTCGAGAAAATCCTTGTCTGATCATTTTATGATTTGGAAACATGATTAAATAAATTAAAATTTATTCGATCCAATGTGTAATGCTTCGTATGAATTTTCTTTTATTCAATAAATCGATTTACTCGAAAGAAATTAAAACATTAAATTTTCTAAATCCAATAAACCGATTATTTCAAAAGAGTACAGTGAAATTAAACCATTAATTTTTGCAAATAAAAAATCAGAAACATAAAAACTTCATCCTCAAGATCTTTACCTCTTATTAACTTAAAATCTCCTAAAAAACCAGCAACCAGCACCTTTCACCGTCACCAAATAAAAAAAAAAACTACAACTCCACAACTCTCCCTCAAATCCGATCAATAACATCCCATCTCCCCGCGAAAACATCCGCATTTTCTCTCATCCCCGCGCGAAATCCTAGAAGCTTTTTCCACGAAAGGCTGGCGAGCAAAAAGAAACGGAAGCAGTATACACTCGGCGCTCGTCAATGGAGAAGATTGAAAAAATCGGAAACGCGCCAGTTCGCCGGGGCCGCAATGCTAGAGCTGTGCGTGCATTCATTCCGGCGCGACTCGCAATTAGATGCCTTTATGCAATTTCAAACGCCCTGTTATAAGCCAGTTAGGGGACAATGAGTGTCCAAGTGAATTACCTTACGGGTATGAGGCTCGTTGAGGGCTCGTTAAACGATTGTTTAAAAACCGCGGAGCCGGCCCGCGCGGCACGGCCCATTGTAATAAATTGACACTTTGTCGTTTCAATTCCCGATAAACCGGCGATTCGCTCAGATGGAATAATGGCCCCCAAGCTAGCATAAGCGTGGCCCCGAAACGCGCGAGCTTCTAGAAGGCTGCGCTTCACTCTCTGGATTTTTCGCTGACAGCTGCGGGAGTTCTTGAGGTGGATATCTCATTTGCGACGGTTGCGATATTTTTTGCTTTTATTTATTTTTTTTATTTTTGCGGATGGTTCGATTTTGAGGAATAGAAAGCAGCTTCGTCGCGTGCTTGAAGCCCTTAACCATTGGCGCATATTTTATTCAGTTTGCATAGAAAATTGCGTTCGTTAAAATTCGCAACAACATTGTTGAACTAGATTCTTTCCCTTACATTCTCGCGTGCAATTTTAAATCTGTAATTTCACCTTGATTCACTTTTTCCCCCCTCTCACAATGACTCTAATTTGCTTACTACTCGGCTTAATCACCACCTGCTGCAGTTCTCTCTCTTTTTTTTTTTTTAATGCACGGAGCGCAATCAAATAACTAAAATGAGGGCTTCGAGTCGAGAAAGCAATTACCAGAGCTTGATTTGTATGTGGATATATATGTAGCACTCTGATATGTGCACATAGAAATAAAATGACGCGCGCTGCTCGAGGTATCGAACTATCCCCGGGAAATTGCCTCGGACGATGCGTTTCAGGCTCGAGCGAGCTCATCCCTTTCAGAGTTGGCTCAATTATTATATTAAGAACGCGGTATTGGAATGAATTTACTGGGATTAAAAATTACATCTGAAGATACACTTAAACTGTTTTTTATTTTGTGATTATCAGTACATAGTCAAAAAACGGGACGAAATCGGACACTTAATTTGTGTTTAATTTTTTCCAGCTATAAAAATTTTAATGTAATTATTTAAAATGTACATTAATTTTGTGGAATTTGTCCAACTATAATTGGCTATACTCAAGATAATAATTAACAGAAACTCTTTACTTTGAATACCACAAGCATGTACACATGTTGATAAAACTCATGCGAATTCTAATTTTGTTTTGCATAAAAGAAAAAATTTATAACTGTATATAATATGATTTACAAGATTTATTTTAATTGACCTTGACACATTGAAACTGAAATCAAAATTAAATCTAATTCTTCACTTGCTTCTACGATAACCTAATTTTAAACTATTCTAACGAATAAATCGTTACTTTTATACTTGCAATCAAGTCTATTGCAATAGTCACTGATAGTCATTCAAAATACTTATTGAAACAATCTAAAGTGACTAACAAGTATTTTTTATAAAATACATTATAATTTATCTTTTGAGTAATCACCAATGTTATTTAAAAAATTGGCTAAAGTAAGAAGAAAAACAACAAAAATACTTATATTCTATTACAATTCATTTACTACACACAAGCAATAATTTAACAATAATTTGGCCAAAATATCTTAAAATGTTAATTTAGCATATTCAAGATAAATTGTGGTAATTCTCTACCATGTATACTACTTGTTAATTTCGCACTATTTCGAAATGAAAAAAACTTTCCATCATCCACTTCATATAATAGTCGGATAATTTAATAATTTATTGAATATTCCATAACTAGCAAGCATCCTCCTAAAACCCCAATCCAGAACTCAATAATTCAATAGACTCCGCCAAAGATAAGGATTAGACTCCTGTGGTCACACGTGTAAGTACTTAGACGAAAATCAATAGAGATGAAAGATAGCATTGAACAAGGGAATAGCCGCGCACGTATGACGGCAAAGCTAAAAACTGACCAATAATTGCTACGCACCTACGAACCTGCTTATATTTCCATAACCTGCTTAATGAATTTTTTATTGAAACGCGATTTTCGTCAACTTCACACTACTAAACTAATCCACTCTCTTACTAACTATAGGGTTTTCCAAGCTACTAAGTCTTTAACTATATAGCGCACCTTTTTCCGTAAAATAAATCCTACCCGGGTCCGAGGCGATAATAATTAGCGTTTATTGCGCGCAAAGAAAACGTCCGCGTTAATTGCCGGGGCGGAAGAAAAGGCTGGAGGCCTCGGTGGGACTGAATGAATAGGCTGGAAAATTAAGCCGAGTTTTCTTTGTCTTTCGTAAGTTTTATGTAAATATTATTACGAGTAAAAGAAGAATTTTGAAAATAAAGTATTTCTGTCCGAAAATTTCTTTTGCTTTTTCAACGCCTTTGCGCGATATCAAGGTAGATTGAAAAAGTAAGATGGAGATATGATTTTTTTCTCAAAGGCTTTAGAAAATATTCATGAATTTATGAAGGGTTAATGTATGCATATGTAATGTAACTTAAAGTGAAGAGTATCAAAATATAATATATTTTGCCGTTGAGAAACAGAAAGAACTTGCTTGCTTTTAAACTTGTATATGATACATGATAATCCATGTTAGATATAAAATGTGTGCTTAATTTTATTAATATTATCAAAACAAGCTTTAATTAATCACTTTAAATAGTGTGACACCAGATAGTAACAAATAAAATACATTTTAATATCGATCAGTTCCTATTGTCCAAACAAACGTCAACACACTCGTACCATCATTAATTATAACTAACAAACACAAAATCTAACAATAAACCTAGCCAAATTCCCAAGCAAAAGAGAACCCGTCTAAAAATGCCTGTCAATGTTTTTTCTGAAGACCCCTTCGAATAACTGTACGTCACCTACTAAACGCGGACCCCACGAATAAACATAAGCGACCTGGGTTTTATCAGCTGATCAGCCGAAACTCCGCGGCGCTGTTACATAATTTATCAACCCACGCGTTGGCCAAGGCGCGCAGCGTGCCGAAATAAAAAAAAAACGGCTGGATCGCTGTTTTATACACACGCGAGCGTTAATCTCGTGGAGCGAGCGAAAAAAGAAGAGCTGGCGCTCTCTTGAAGTGCCGATGATGAGTCGTAGTGTATAAGAAGCCGCCGCATGATTTATCAGCTTGGTGAGCTAAGTAGCGGCATTGAAAAAGCGCGTTAGTTAAGTTCTGGGTGTATATATGTTGAGGAGTCTTTGGTTTTTGTAATTAGTTTTTTAAAATTTGTTGTTAATGTTTTGGGGATTTAGAGAAATTTAATGTTTGATTATTTGATTGGTAGTAAGTTATTATTTTATAGAAAACTCGCGTTTATAAATTAAAACCGAAATTATAAAAATTATATAAAAAATTAAACAAAATCACTCTTATAATGAATAAAATGTTTAAGAAAATTAAAAATGGTATATTTATAATATTAATATTGTTTTATAAATAACATTTTTTATTTTTTACATCTGCATAATAAAGTGATTTTAAGTCAATTTTTAAAATACACCTTATATTACGGTACACGCTGAATAAATATAATAATTATAGCATTACTTATTAAATTAAAGCGTCTCAAATACGAATCAACCAACCGTGGTATTATTTTTATTACTTCTCCAACTACAATTTAGGCGTAGTTTTTCCTTCAGCGTCCAACATTTGCGGATGTGCAGTGCGTTTCTCTAACTTTATTGAATTCACAAAAGTTTTTCTATCCGCCCAGCGCGAGCGTAAGGAAAAACTTTTGCGAAAACCTAGCGAGCTGGCACAGCTGGTGGCACATCAAACTCCAACATTATTTTGGCGCGTATATGCTTGTAACACGGCTGCCTGCCATTAACTCTTAACTTACCGAAACTTTGACCCCCTCGGAACCGATTACGCATTCGCGTTAAAGCAGAAATTATACTTCCTTAATTCCGGATTGCTTACAATTTTCGAACAAAAGAATTCAATATTTTGATGAATGAGTTGCCGGAAGAAATAAAGTATTCATTAATTTTGTATGCACTTCAAAAGCTATTTCAGCGGGTTTCTGGAGGCCACGTTGAAGTTATGAAAAGCTGCCCTAAATAAAGTTCACAAATTTAAAAATTTATATTAATTGAGCCATTAACGCTGGAAACTAAGCGTAAAGTGCTTAATAATCTAAGCGTAAAAGTTAAAAAAAGAAAAATCCGCGATTGCTTTAAAAGATGAATAAAATAAGTACCTGCGTCCGTACGTTGAAACGAATTGCAAACCTGAAGAAAAGCAGTAAATCAATAAAAACTTACAGAGTTTTTATTTTCAAATTTGTAAAAAACTTTTTCATAAATAAGCAGAATATAAACACAAATTTTTAATAAAATTCTCTAAGAATTGCAGATTTTTCTAGACTATTGTACAACATTTTTTAATATTATGATTGGCGTCGTAAAAATATACAAACAATTTAAAAAACAGTACAAAAATGCACTTAACAATATTTAATAATAAATTTTATGCGTTTTTAAAAAGAGATTTTTAAGAATGCCAAAGTTACTACTTTAAATTCCCACCCTTACGAATTAATAAAAGGCAAATCGTACGCTGACTCTTCGCTTTTGTTTCTGTGCTAAACTGGCATTCCATACCAGCTCCGCAGCAGCCACTGCCAAAGAAATCGCATATCCGATCAGCAGAAAAGGCATGATGTTAAAATGCACACTATTATTTCGTTCGACTTTAATCTTCGCCAACTCCAATGACCGCATGTACTTTACACGCTCTTCGATTCTGTGATTATTGAAAGCACGTAGAATTCCGGAAGCTTGGATTATTTGAAAAGTCCGGTAGAATCTTGTGTAATGAGGAAAGCCCAACTGTGTGCGGTAAGTTAACCTCTCACACTTAAAGACGCATTCGTAGGAAACTTTCATATTGGAGTGGTTCTTACCATGTCTGGCCAGATAGGAGTTTGCAAAGAATGAGTTTACCACACATACCGCCTCATGATTTGCCTCCAGAAGGTCAATGCAATGGGCCACGCTTGTGATATTCTTTGTCTTTTTTCTTAAAGCGACTATGGTCTTGTCATCGCTGTTACCGAAGACTTTCTTATAGTTATACTCTGGCACATAGATGGTAAAGGACGATTTCCTTATGTCATCCAGACTTTTGAATACCATCTCGTCATCCACGAGCTGGATGCCCAGAAATTCAGAGTAAAACGTAGTAGAATATCCCATGGACAATATGATAACGGTGAAGATGATTATTCGTTCAGGCGCATTTCGAGCTTTGATTCTAATCGGAAAACCAAACAGTATCTTGAAAACATCAGACATTCTTAAGTGGAATTTTATAATTTTAATGAACTGCGTCGCATAGATAGTACAAAGGACAATCGTGGGTACTATGAAGAAATACTTGTAAATTTCTTTAGGGACACTCAATTTTTTCATAGATACGATTGGTACTATAGCAACGATATCCGTGCAACCGTACCCTATGTCTATATCAAGGAGATTAGTGGCATAAGCAGCCAAAGGAAGTACCACTATGTTTGCCAATCCAGATCCAACTTTGTCAACTGCTTCTTTCAAGGCACTTGTTATAGTTTCATTGTTTTCCACTTCGATGTAGACGATAGAGAAATTAAATTTTTTTATTGTTGATTCCAGAAGGGGATACTCAATGGCATCGACACTTACAGTATTTGTATTTTGATTTTTGGTTACTTGCATGAAAGGATAATAAGTGAAAGCTGGCACTTTAAATTCTTTTCCATTTACGTCAGATAGCTTATCCGGAAAAATCTGAAAGTTTAAACTTAGCGTTTTCTTGATTAAAACTTCAAAAAAAGGATTATAATAGTAAACAGTTGGATAGTTTTCATTGTCAAAAATTGTTTCGATTATAGAAAAATCTATGAATTTTCTAAACCAGGCATAATCAAGGATCACCTTAAAAAATTCTTCTACAATTGGTTCACTATTGCAGTAAACGAACAAACACTTTGGTCGAATGTGTTTTGGCAAAATGCTTTTGTAAAAATCTATTAATTGTTTTACGTGATCAGCTTCAGCAAATATGTCATCTTCGATTTTATGAAAAAGTATTATGAATAGAGTAATAAATTTTAACTTGTTAATAATTGACAATTTTAAAGATAGACTGTTATTTCTTGTCTTAAGTTTCTCCAAATTAATAACGAACGCAGGGAGGCTTTCAACGAATGTACGAATAAAATTATCGTGATTACAAAGTTCCAGCATTTTATCAGTACGATTGATAAGTATCATTAATTCGTAAGGCTTTGTATCTAACACAATTTGTTTCCTCAGCATGTTTAGCCATGTCTGTGCGTCAACATACAAAGAATCTTTTTTGAAAATGTATAAAATCAGTATATAAAATACTAATTTCATTATTTATAAGAAATTATAATCTATGGTAATATCAGTTTTTGGCACTTTTCCGTCAGGACCATGATATTAGAACATTTTTAAACAGTGTAACACTGTATTCATGCTATTTACTCTGAACCTAAAGTAATTTTAACATTGATAGATAGATGAGTTATCAAAAGAAATGAACATTAAGACTGTATATATGTACATACATATGTATCAACAATGAGATTGTATTAATCTTTGTACTTTGATGTCGAATATTGAATAAAGACTATTAGTTTTGAGGATCTTTATTGAAATCCAGTCTGATCAAAACCTAAAAAACGGTTAAGCTACAAATGGTAAATATTTTTTAAAATAAATTTTTTTGTCTTGAAGGTAAACTATTAAGCGTTTAGAGACTAATAACTAATTGAAAATTAACTAAATTATTTATATTTAATTGACAGTCCTATGCTAACATTACAGTTTTACACTATTTTTTTAAGCTACTCCTAGATAGGTAACTTTTTAAAAAATGTAATATTTTTTTAAGCAGAGACTTATCTTTCTAATCTGTACAATAGATAACTACTTGTAAAACACAATTTCCCAGAATTTTCTGACAACTTTAAATTTTTTAAAAATGTTACCAGTAGAAATAAAATGAACATATAATAAATAATTGGTTTCTAGTTAAGAAAAATATTTAGTTTCAAAAATTAAAAAACCTATATTTTTAGCTTTATTTAAATATTACATAAATTATTACGTCTCAAAGTTTGTAAAAAAATATAAATATAAATAAAATATGTATATATTTTTTTATGTGTACATAAATGACTTTCTAAAGTATCTAAATTAGTCCACTGTTCGTATTTTCTAGAAATTGTTTAAACGAGTTTGAATGTTTAAACGTGCGCTCGAAACCACAGGAAACGAG
>UELX01006308.1:0-11219 GCA_900480035.1 Eupelmus urozonus | reverse complement strand
GATTAATCGTCGATATTTTGTCACTTGGTAGAATAAATACTGATTTAAAAGTAAAAGTGTGTCCTTTTTTATATTTCGGAAATCTCCTCGGGTTCGTAATATACCGTGCGCGAACAATTTGGTGCCGAAACTCGGGAAACATAACCGGTAAAACTCGCAACCCATTACACTAAGGTTTGATCCAAATAAAATAATAAAGTTTTTATTTATTGTATTAATTCCATACAAATAATTTTAATAAAATTTACGCATGAATTACTTAGCTCAAATCGTTATTTGCAGGAAACAAAAGTCAAGTAGTTACTGATACGCTGGACGTGTACCACGATTACGGCATATGTATTTTATTTTGCATGACAATTGTCTCCATAATATTTAATAGCTAAAATAATAATAACAATATTAGCTGAAGTAAATCAATTTAATAACGATGAAAAAAGATCTATTAGAATAAAAAACTTCAATTTTGTAAATACGTAAATATTGTGCAAACGTAAGATTAATAATTACTTTTTATAAATTCGAATAAATTGACCTATATCCTGCTCTTTCTTATATATATACGAAAAATCACAATGGCTTTTCCCTCTTTATCTTTTCCTGCAGTTCATCGAAGCCACTAAATCTCAAAGTTCGCTAGCGTTGTGGAATGCTAATGTTGAATTACTTACTATCTCGCTAGTAAAGAATGTATATCGAGCCAGGAAGTAAACACCCAAAGGCGTGATAAGCATTGGATTTAATTTCAACGAAAATTCATATGTGCCATAAGTAAGTATAGATCAAAAGTAAAAATATAAGGATTAAATCTATTCATAAATAGAGAAGTAAAAGAATATAATATAAAAAATTTTAAATGTATACTCTTTAAAATTGTGTAGACCTCGCGTTGACATTATAATAAATAATTTACATTTTCATAAAGCATTCTGTACATAAATTCATATACAAAAAAACTGTGGTTCGTTTTGTCTATGCAAAACTATATTAAGACTAAATAAAAATATTAATTAATAGAGGTTTTATATTTCATTATTCTCATACTTAAGTTACATCGGACAAACAAATAAAGCAGTTCTAATTGTTAAACATTGTTTTACAAACTTATCAAAATTTGTAATTCTTTTATTAACTTCAAATCAACGCACTATGTTACCACAAACAATCTTAAACACACAAATTTCAACAATAAAAATTAATCGTACTCTTGAAAAAACATCGCTTCAAATAATTAAATTCCCAAACCGTAGCATCCCAGCGTGCATATACCCGCAGCCCGCGGTATTCAACGGGCGCGCTCAGTTTCGTTTAAAAATGAAACTTTTCATCCTCTCGATTGAGCGAGAAATCGTCGGCTAAAAAAGCCCGTCGCAAAACGGCAATAACCGATATTTAATTATAGGGCTGCGGGAGCGCGGCCCGCGCGCGCCGATTGTCTCATTCGATAGCGCGCGCGCTCGCGCGCTTTAATTTTTGGATCGCCGCCCGCGAACGATCAATGCAGCACGCGAGAAATCATCGGCTATTGTTGCGTTTAATTTAGCTGCCTGCTGCGCCCGCGGCACTAACGATCCACGGACTTTCGTTATTATTGTTGCTTTTTTGTCGCGCCTGTTTTCCCTTCTTGCTCGCGCGAGCAGCGAGCAGCGAGTTTAATTAATTTAACGAACCAATTAAGTGCATCGAGCGGGAAAAAAGGCGCCAGCAAAGCGCGAAGCTTTCGATGTGTCGTTTGCGAAATTATTATTATCGCGCGTGTCGGTGAACTTTTAATTGCGAGAGCTCGCCGATTGCGGATTCGCGCGCGCTGGCATACGTGTGCGCGGGCTTTGGGGAAAAATCGTATCTTTCTTGGACGCGTAAATTGCTTATCCATATATAACGGTGTGAAAGTGTCGAATAATGGTTGTGTTGACATTTTGGCGTGAGATATGATGTTTGTTTATGAAAGTATTAGGATAAACGATTAGCCATTTTTAGAAAGAATACAACTGGTGAAGTTCAATACCTCAAATTTAGTTGGATAAAATCATATTTGAGATTAAAACAATTAGTATCTAAATAATTAAAATTTTAATGGCAAATCAAGCATATTAATGTATTATCTTTGATAGTCTCAACTGTAAGACAATGTAAGAACAAAGGACGATAACTGGACTAATAATCAACTTCCAAAGCTTTTTCAAAATCTGTTTTCTAAACTTGTGAAAATTTCCTAGTGAGTATCTTATTAAAACTATTAATTTACATTAACTGTACACTTTAATATGTATATTCAATATTATAAAATAGATAAATTTTGATGTTTTTCAAAAATTTGTAAGCACCAACGTTCTCAAGTAAAATTATTTTGTACAAAAAATTATGAAATTAATTATCTAAAACTATTAATTAATTATTTTATTTGAAGTTAGAAAACAGTAAAGCAAAAACAAAAACCAATATTAATTAATAAATGATGTAAAAACAAGCTGTCGTTCTCAAATCTTTGGTGATTGTTCGTAGAGAAATAAAAATAGGGCGAACTATGGTACTTTAAGTGTTCAACAAAAAGTCGAAGTCGACGTTTCGGAGGAATTTATTAAACTTCCCTTTTCAAGACATTAAGATTATTATTAAAACGTATTGATGTCGCTATATAAATATAAATATGTATTTTCAAAAAGTTAATTATTAAATAAAAACAAATTTATTATTAATTTTTAATAATTAACTTACTTATCAATAAAAAATTATCAAAATGTTTTTAAGTTTTTATAAAATTGAAAAAGTATGAATAAATAATTGTTATCATAAACGACAATTTAAAATCTGAAAAAAATCATAAATAGTTTAAAAAATACTAAGATAAGTAAGATACTCATACTTGTATGAGGTGCTGATCTCTAGCGGACTTTTTCTATACTTTTCAAGACTTCTGCGTCGATACAACAGTATCCTTGAAATTATCAAGCAGCTAACGGTACATCAACACACTAACTGGTGACAATTTAAACTTGATTTTATTAGTTTGAATGAATTATTTAGATTTCATTTAACATTATAAATACGAAAATTGCAATTAGCTGCATAAAATAATGATTCAATAATTTGTATATATAATTAACAAAAATAATGTTAAAAAATAGTATAAATTAACACTTTTTAACTACATTATAATATAACTTAATAAAATTAAAATTTTTTATATACACAGATTATTCCGTCATCTAATCAAAATACTCTAAAGAATTGAAAACCTAATCTAATTTATGTTTATGTAAAAAACTGCGATTTTTTAAATTAATATCATATTTATACACCTATAATAGTAGTATCAAGATTAAATTTTAATTATCATCAAAAGAAACTTAATTAAAAAATAGAATTTTATTTCAAATTAATTACCAATTAAATAATTACAATTTTAATCGATTATGGCAACGTTATTGATAGAGGTATGCTTATACTTCTGAAAGGGTTAAAACAATCAAACAAGATCTAACCAGGTTTAACATTAATAAAAATCAATAATTACTTTGAATATGCATTTGCCTAAAATAAATTTTTCCAATAATTTTCCTTTCCATTGCTGTTAGAAATATAAAAATGTTATGAGCAAATATTCTATAAAACGTATTAAAAGTTAAAATTGACTCAATATATTAAATTTGTCAAGTGTTGAAATCAGACTAACAATTAAATGTATACTTATAACTTTTCCCAATTAACAATGAGTAAAACGGTTTAACGCGTTATTTAGCGCGAATGCAAGTACGTATGAGAGACGAAGTCTGAGAGACAGATTGTACCGTTATCACCATGGAAAAGAGTAAAAAACTTGGTTCGTTGCCCACTTCTCATATAAAACTCGGATATGAACTGAAAACATGCAGTCGAGAGTGGAGTGTAAGGGCAAATAAGTCAGTTCAAGTGTTAGTGAATTCAGTGAAAATGAAATTACTATTCTGTTTTTTAATTTTGTTGCTTTCAATCTGCATGGTTTTAGCTCAAATTGGTAAGCTTATCAATAAAATCTAAAAAAACAAATGTTAGAAATTTTGAAAATATCAAAATTATATATTTTTTATGACTATGACGTTATCACTATTTTGTTTTTTTAAATACTCATCCATCCTAATTTTATCTGCTATCGATTGATTATTAGTTTAGTTTTAAAAGAATAAAACATTAATAATAAATACATTTTTGCTTAAAATTTACATAGTCGAATCGGAAATACAAAAAATTTATCAATATAATAATGAAAGTTGTAATTTAATAACATTTTAACTATAATATTTGCGTGAGAAAAGTGTTTATTAAGTAAAGTAAGCAGCAATAGGAACTATGTTAAATCACAGTCAAATGTTTCAGGAATTTCTTTCGTTATACGCATTAAAAAATTGCTAGAGCATAAAACTAGAACTTATTTTCTCAAAGTAAAAAATTCGAAAATAATTATAAAAATAAATAAAAGTAATTCTGCAATACTATTTTAAACGTATTACAATTTAAAAATTTATAACGAATGAAAAATATTTAGGAAAATGACGTATAATCAATGTAAATTAAATGAGCTATATGCCCTTTTTTTCAAATCACTCCTCAAATTTTATTCAAAATAACCTTATAATTTAAAAGGAGACAGAAAATTTTATCGTCATAAACTTGTAATATTATGTTTGTTAGAATATATTTTATTTGATATCTGATTACAGAAACGTGCACAGAAGTTACAAATTGCAGCGAGACAATAAAAAATAAATGTAACGAAATGTCTGAATCGTTAAAAGAGTTTGATGGAAATCAAAAACTTATTTTAGCATGCAAAAATGGCATCTGCATGTGCAACATTGAGTATCCTGAAACTACAATTAAACACAAATCTGCATGCCAAATAGAAGAAAAGGAAACAGAAAAAGAAAAGGAAAAAGAACAAGAAACTACTGTAGATGAACCTTGAGAGTATATTTAATAAATTAATATAAAAATCGTTAAAAATGTATGATTTATTATTATTTATAATTATAATATTTTTATACCGTATTTATTGATTTTAGAAATATTTTATAAAAATATTCAGTAAATAAAATGAAATACTGCCTTTACCTTGAATTTTATATCTAAAATGATTTAATGTTTATTTTATACAATATTTTATTAGATCTTCTATTAACTAGATCTTAATGGCTAGCTTATTTACGCTATCAATTTAATACATTTTAGCAGGTACGTAAAAATATTGTTTAAATATCTAATGCTTGATATTATTTTTTATGTTTTTAAAAACAGTTTAAGCATTCGCTTATTTAAAATTTGCTACATATACATTGATTATTTTAGATGTTGATAAAGTAGATATTCTAGTTTCTGCCACAATTTTCAAGCTTCGAGAATATCGCCGGTCGACAACTTTCCATTCGTAATATTTGGGTTACTGTTTTAACAGCTATGTATATTACGATAAATATTTAATTTAATATTTTAGAAGTTAGGAGGTCATTTGAAAAGGACGAAAAGCTTTTGATAATAGACACGAAACAAGATTTATTAAACAGAACAACTATATCGAGAATTGTAAAAAATCTAATGATATTATTTCACGTTTATATGTTCCTAGAAAAAAACGTCTTCTTTTAATTGAAAAAATAAATAGAAAAATTATAATTAAATACCTACTTCATACATTAACAATCAATGCAGTGCTAAAAAATAATGTTATTTTTAGTATTGACATTTGACTCATGATTCAATGTATAATTTATCTGAGTAGGTATGCTAAGATGTGCATTTTAATCCATATAGATTATAGCGTTATCACCATGGAAAAGTGTAAAAAAGTTGATACGTTGCCAACTTCTCATATATAAATTGGATTTCAACTGTAAATAGACAGTCAAGAGTGGAGTGTTAGGTTAAATAAAACATTTCAAGAGCTCTTAAGCGCATCCCGTGAAAATGAAAGTACTGTTCTGTTTTTTAATCCTGGCGCTTTCAATCTGCGCTATTTTTGCGCAAATGGGTAAGTTTAATGATAAAATCTAACAAATTAAATGCACAACTGTGTCAGTAGTACATATTCCCATGATTTTTGTTTTGGCGTATAATTTATAGAAAGGTTTACAATTATTTTCAATTTACTGTATAGAATATTTAATTACAAGCAAATATATATACATATGGTTACAATTCTAAGTACCAAAACTCTAATCTTGGCACTTAGAACTTACACTTAATTAACCAAATGTACATATCTTCCATCATGCCTTATACCCTTATACTATAAGGAAAAACGAGTTATATATAAAAAAAGTTTATATAATAATTATCATAATATACTTATATTATTTCAATAAATCATTTATAATAATAAATATTTAAAATTATTTGTTACCATTTTTTAAATGTGACCTTTATTTCATTATATTTAATGTTATTTATTTGTAAAAAAGTTTTTTCAAATTTATTTCAAAATTATTTAAAATACGAAAAATAAATTATACTTATTAAAAATGTTTTGTCTATTATACATGTGGCCCATAAAATGAAAAAAATTGCCCTAAAAGTATGCCTTTTTTTTTCTTTTTTTAATAAAATTATTTATATAGTAAGTAATATATAAAAAGTATTTATGTGAAAATGTTAAAGTAATTACAATGGAGCATGATTCAACTTGACATTAAAAACTAAATTCCTTTATTCTTTGATATTATTCCCAATATTATTAAAAATTTAAACATATAAATAGGAACTGAAAATAGTTACGTTACAAAAAAGTTAATTAAAATATTGAAATTAATAAGAAATTTGAAATCATCTTGTGTGATTAAACGAAATGCGAGCCAAAAAAATTTTCTAAATATAAATTATTTTCAATAATTTAATTTCGGATGTTTATTAGATTATAGTTTGTTTTATTTAATTATGTTACAGAAAAGTGCACACAGATTTCTGATTGTAGTGATACAATGAAGAAAGGATGCGATGACATGGCGAAACATTTAAATATTCAGGATAAAAATCATAAAGTCACTGCAATGTGTAGAGGTGGCATGTGTATCTGTAACGTTGAGGCACCTTTTTAATAAGCATATAAAATAGAAGAAAAGATAATATATGGAAAAGAACAAAAATCTATTACTTTATTATACTTTTTAATATTGATATTCGACTGAATCTAAAATTATTGTATCTAGTTTCAATTTTTTGGTTTATGTAAGATGAGATTATGTGGACGGATCGACAAAATAAGAATTTAATCTGTTATTATTTTTATCACTTCGCACTGAAAATCGAATGTTATTCTTAATCCACTTATTTGAACGGTTATCAAAATGTATTCAAAGTAACTCAATGTAAATTTGTTGTAAAATAAAAACTTCTATAATACTATCTCAGCAATAAATATTAGTCTGAAAAGCATTCTTCTAAAACGTAACAGTAATAAATTAAATGTTGATATATTGTATACATCTTGTTCTATATTATTTAATAATCTAACGCATGTGCATGTTTTTATATTCTTAAAAATAAGTTGAAGTACAAGCTGTTAAAAATTTGCAACGCATACGTATTGATTATTTTGAATGTTGATAAAGTAGAAATTCACGTTGCTGCGACCTTCGTTTCCTTCACTCTTGCAAGCTTGTATCCATGCTTTAAAAATATCGCCGGTCGACAACTTTTCATGAGTCGGTTGAAAAGTAGTTATAACAAAATTCATTTATTATCAAAATTACATTCGCGATCTTTAATACAAATGTAAAACAATATACCATAGTTATTACGTTATATAAAATTTTCATTAGGTTTTATGATTAAAACGCAATTGCAAAAAATTATAGCAAAACAGCTTATAAGCACTTCATATTCAAAATAAAAAGTATAGTTAAAAAAAAGAGAAGAAACCTACGTCAAGCACAGACATCTGAAGGTGAAGATAGAAGCTAGAAGACCCTTTGGAAAGAACGGAAAAGCTAGGCACAATGGACGCAAAACAGGATTTAAGGATTCTGATAGCCGAGCTTGGTGAAGAAAAGAGTGAGAGAGAGAGACCTGAATTGGATCGTATTAGCCACAAAGGCACAAAAGCGCAGGGGCTTTGAGCTTTTTCTGTCCACACGGTCATCGAGTGGCTTAAGCCGCCACACTGCCTTCCAATATATAAAATCCTTTTTTTTTTCATCTACCTCGGGTTATATAGCCTGGATTTCCACACGGACTTGCCCCCGATGAAATACGTAATTTGTATGGACTCTCGGGAGGAGATCGTGGATGCTACTTTTGTTTGCGAATGTACAAGTTTTTTTACTTTAATCTGAATCATTTTAACAAAAAGTTACACCGGTATCCGTTTTCACGCGTATTTTAATATATCATATTAAAAAGAAAAATTTTAATAAATTCTAATACAATAAATTTTCTAAAATTTATAATGTTTATTACGTCACATTATTTATATAATAATATTTGTTAAAAGAAAATTTCATATAATAATTTTATAATTGTTTTCAACTGTCGCTACTCTAACAGAATGTTGTTGAATTAAAGGAAATAAATAAGCTAGTATAAAAATTAATCGTATCGGTAAAAATTGATTGATAATTTTTTTAAACTTGTTAATTAAGCTTTTATTTATGTTCATTATTAAGATGTTGTTTTCTCATGAATGAGTTGAATAAACAATAATTAAGCTTAGCGTGAAAGGCTAAATAACCGACTGATAATCTCTCAGCGTTATGCCACAGCTGATAATACCCTAATGCTTGCATCTACCATGTATATCTGACGATTTGCTTCATTTCCGTTGCAGGCTGTATAAACGTCATTACTCCCGCATCCCGAAAACTACGCTCCAATTCTTTTGCCTCCACGATGTTATCATCTCACTTTAAATAAATGATTTCCTGTCTCTTGTTTGAGTGAATTTGGTATTTTTAATTTATTTATCATATCTTTTTTGTTCTTTCCTTTTGCTTTGTTTCTGAGATTTATTTTGCACCGAAAAAACTACAAAATTAATAATTTCAACAATATTTTAATTTTTTAATACTTTTTATTGAAAAAACATTTGAATGTAGATAATTTTATATTTATAAATTTTTAGTAATAACTTGAATTCTGAAAAACAAACAAATAAAATTGAGTAGTGACAAATTTTAAATAACAGTTTTTTAGTTCTCTTTGTTTTCTTAATTGCACGTTTTATTATTGGACTGTATTGAGGCTAGAACCGTTGATACAGCCAACTCGACAGTCGTTGATGGCCTTTTTTGTCGCTTCACAATCGATTGGATCAGCCCTTTTTGTGTGATACCCATTCTACTTCGTTTCTGCTACTTTGTATTTTAGGTATGACACCTTTCAACCAGCAACGCTTGTCAAGCTTGCAAACTAAACATAAAAAACGAAAAAAGTAAAGAAATTGTTATATTTGATTTTATAAGTGTTTGAAATATTGTACGGTATGGAGATTAGGAACAATATTTCTCATTAAAATCGTTAAATTTTACATTATTTTATATTTTTATTTTGTTATTTTTATTGAATAAGATTTATTCTACAACACATTTTTATAAGTATTCGAAATTCTTTTTACTCTATATCATACAAAAAAAGAAGTTATTTTCTATAGACAGGGGGCCAGAGACCGATTACAGTTAAGCAATTAATTAAACGCTGTAATTTTTATAATTAAATAATGTAATTTTTTAAATTATAATAACTTGAAAAAGTTAAAATACTTACTCATAAAAAACTTTACTCGAATGTATCATTAGTTCATAACTTATTCATAGACATTATATTATTCTAAAAATATTACTCTAGTAAATTAAAATGATATTTTGCTAAACATCCAGCCAATTTGCAAGTATTTTCTCCCGCTGAAAAATATTTTACAGATAAAATAACTTATTTTAATTCAATATTTTTGTGAATAAACATCTGTTAATCTTACCTTGCTCTTCGCATTTATGTTTAATAACGTCGACTGGTTCTTCTAATTCAGGATTTTTCGAGCGTGCTGAAGCTTCATCAACTGTTCCATCGGGTCTTATCTAAAAGCAACCGTCCAATATTTTAAAAGAAAAGAGTGCTTATTTTTATAATATACTTCAACTATTTAATAATGTAAATGTAGAAGTAAAGGCTATTAGATACTTACAGTTCCATTTTTTTTGTACAGACACGCCCATAAACAAAATATTTGTCCTAATGTTGGACTGCTTACAGGTTTATTAGTGAGACCATCACCGGAATCTAAATTTACAAAATACAATAAATAATAATTAATTATACAGAAAATGTTGGATAAAGAACAAAGTTTAGTTTACATATTTTTTTATCAGATTATTGTATTATAAAATTTAAGATAAATTAAGTTACTAATTTCTACACAACTTTCTAATAAATAATAATTGATATTACCCGATTACCTATGTAAAGCCCAACTTCTTTAAGACATGGTTTTCTATATTCCTCTATTCTTTTCGTTTCTTCTTGTAATTGTTTAATATCCCCCGAAATATCCTGTCAAATTAATAGATCAATAAGACTATTTTTAATTAACAACAATTATTTATCTGTATTTTAAGTTTAAAATACCGCATAAACTCCAATAAAGCCAATCGCAAAAACAATAAAAAAAATTTTCATTGTTCAAGAGAATAAGAAACTTTAGACTGTCCGAGCCCCAGTCAATGTTCGTACTGACTGTGGTCGCATGGTAAAACTCAAGCTTTAATATGCATAAAATGATCTATTATACTGTTGCGTATAATAAAGTGTGCAAGCATACTCGGTGTCTCCGTCGGTGAAAGTCAATTTTAAAACAGAGATTTTAATAAACATCCATCCACATACTCACAGAGAAATAGCTTGAAATATTATTTTGCAATTTGTTCGTGTGGTTATATTTGTACATAATTTTTAACATAACAGTTAACATCGATGTATTATTTACTTTTAAGTTTAATTTGATAGGTATTATAGCAAAATAATTATTGCTTTTTAATAATTTTGGCTTTATTTCATAACTCTAATCATACTTGTCACTTTATTAATTTTAATCGACTAATTTTTATTATTCATCATAAAATAATGAACCTTTAAAGTTCATTTATAATAAATTCATCGAACTCTAGCCTTTAAAGTTATAATTAACTTAAATTCGCAAGTATATTGTAATTACACTATTTAAATTGAAAATTGCATTATATTATCACAAATTATATTAT
>UELX01006307.1:0-11222 GCA_900480035.1 Eupelmus urozonus | reverse complement strand
CTGTATGTGCGCCGAGCCGAAGGCGAGGTGCACATGCGCACGGCGCTGGAGGACTGGAGTGGGGGTAGGGAGTACATACAGCACTTTAGTCCCGCGTCGGCGGAGAGAAAGTACTAACTTTCGGCGGGGGATGTGAAAAGTGTGTTTTTTTTTAAAAAGTTTTTAACGCAAAATAAATGATTAACTGTTTTGGGAAAAAATCATGATAATGTGGAATATCAATATCTACAATTGGTATGAATTTAGATTTATTAAGTAGGTTAGTTTTTGAGAAAAAAAATTAAAAAATGAAAAAAATGCGTTTTTTTGTCTAATGGATTACTTGAGTAAAAAGGTCCAAATTAAATTGAAATTTTGAGACCAGGTTAATTTTTTATATATCTCAACTGCGTTTGTTGCCCAGCTCAAGAAATTTATAAGGTGCAGAGATATTAAGATTCAAAATGTTTTTAGACAAAATTTTGAATAAAAATATTTTAGTAACTACGCGGCTATTTTCAATGATAAATAGTGCATTTTTCATATTTTAATACAGTTTTAAGATTAAAAAGAAATTTGGACACTTTTCTATTTGTTTCTCTTTTATATCGATTTTAAATTATACAGGGTCTTGTAACTGCAGAGAACAATATTATTTGTTTTATTTTGATATATATTTGAATATTTATTCATAAAATTTAAAATTTTTATATGATTAAATTGATAGAAAAAATTCTTATATTTAATACGTAATGAAATTTTACCATATATTATTTTTAATAATCAAAAAATATTATGAGAATCCATGATTACTATTAAAAAGTACTATTAAAAAGAGAATCACCACACTGTTTCGATTTCAATCCGAACAGGAATTCTATCAGAGAGAGAGGACACCTTTTCCTCTCTTCCGTCAAAGGAGCCACGCAGAGAGTAACACAGCTCTCCGTCATGTGTGGATTATTTAGTTGGGCGCCAGTTGTAACGGTGGGAATTTTGGAGAAGTGGAAAATAAAATTACGCGGCGCGGGATACGAGCCCACGATCTCTGGATCCAGAAGCTCGTATTCTATACCACAGAACCAAGGCCGCACTGGCTATATTGTGCTCCTTAACATAACAAAACTCCCTTACATAAAAAAAATAAGCGAGATAGACAAAAACTCTAAAGAGAAAAAAGATATGGTTTTATCCATAGAACAAAAATCTTCAGTTAAAATTTGATTTTGAAAAAAAAAAATTTTGTTTTTTTAGCGTATTAAAAAATTTTTGCTAAAGTGTAACCAATAAAATACTTGTAAACTAAATTAGTTTTGAGGAAGCTACGTATCAATGAATTGGCTGCGTTTTTATTTTAACTTCTTACATTATTTATTCATATTTTTCCTTAGTTTAATATTATCTCTGCAATGTTTTACAATATTTCTTTTGCGTGAACAAGATTATCTTTGGACATTATTAAGTACTCTATTCTTATTTAACGTTTATTTTTATGACTTGTTACGTAATTCTGTTGATAGACATTATTGTATAATATTTATGTAGAATGACAAATTATGTAGACTGTCAAATTTTGAAAAATCAAATAACAATACTTAACGTAAAAACTTTACAAACCCGAATTCTAATCTAAAATAGTTACCAAAAATGTATCAAAGTTTCTACTAAAAATCAAAAAAAATTTTCTACTTTTAAATAAAACTATTCGAATTAAACTTTTTTTCTTGCTTACTATCCGATCTTATTCTAATCTTACCTGCTTTAACTCTTATATGAGATTGAACGTTGTGTCTGGTCGTTATCTTAACCTATTCTGAATCAGATTCTAGCTTCATCAATGCCTAATTTGTTTTTAATTAGGGTTTTAATATCTTATGTTTTTGTTTGGAATTGCAACATTTGTCAAAGTTGCTGCAGCTTCAAACTGGATATAAATCATTTCACCAAATGTGTGCAAGTATCCAACTGACAATCGTCAGACATAGCTGTAGCCAAAACAAATCTGTTTCAAACATTGCATTGTCATTTCATTCTATTTTATCTTCAAAGCTAGCCATTATTTTGAGGGGTTTTAATTTATCTATATCCTCCGTTATTTCCAAAATTTGCCGTATTTCGGAGGGTTTAACGTTTTTTTTCTCACTTTTATACGTTATTTTACTACATTATTACGTTATTTCATTCAATTCGAAGTCATTTTCATGATATTTTGTGATATTTGTGTATAAATTATCAAAGGTTTTCTTTTATCTTCAAAAATAGCCGTTACTTCAGAGGATTTTACGTTATTTTTTTTTACTTTTTTGGTTATTTTTTTGACGTTTTAACGTAATTTTCCATGATTTGACATTGTTTTAATAAGAATGTTTTACAATATTTTTGCTTAATTTATGTGAAAAGCGAATTTCGGATTTCGCTGTTTTGCTCCCATATCTCCTATTATACGTTATTTTGAAGGCTTTATTTTTTTTCTTTTTAACGTAGTTTTTCGGAATTTTTATGTTATTTTTAATATTTACATTCATTGTAAATTTGAGCTTTTAATATTAATAAACTAAATTACAATTTTTTAAGAAAAAAATGAACTATAATGTAGCGAAAAAGGTTCTGTATGTTTTTTAATGGTCCTACCGAAAAGCTAATTTTTACAAATAAAGAAAAACAGTTATTATTTCAGATTTTGATACATTTAAGGTTTTAATAAATATTAGATTTTACAGTAAATTAGATAATACAACTATATTGCAGAAAAAAAGCTTGAAGTAGTGTGACTTCGTTTTTGATAGAGAACTTGCTTGAAAAGAAATTTTATAACTTCTTTGGGCAAATAATCTAGTCAGAATAAAAAAAAGAAAAAAAACATATCCTTATGTATTTAAACTTTTTCTTTCATTAAATCTAAAAAGAATTCACTTTATCATGTTGAACTAAGTAGTCCACTTTATTAAGTATATATTTTGGAAGACAAAGTAGCGACAAAGTTAAAAAAAACTGCTAAAAAAGTAAGAATTTTAAAATTTTTACTATATGATTATTTTAATAAACTTAGAAGGGTCTAAGTGAAGAAAAATTTATTTTGTAAACAATTTTTTTTAATCGAACTTAGACAATTTTATTAAATTGGACTTTTTTTAATTTTACTATGTCATTTCATTCAAGATTTCTCAGTGAGGTGATCAAATAAAATAGAGAGTGTCTAGAAAAACAAAATCAAATATATCAAATATATATCGACTATATTTACATAATTGGTATTAATAAGTTGGGCCATTTTAAAGTAAAATGTGAAAAATTAAGTACTTTTTTAGGCAAGAGATCTTCGGCTGAACAGATTAAAAATATTTCTTTAATAACTTTGCAAAATTTATTATACTATTATGTTATCTATTGTGTAAAAAGTCCACATTTTTTATTTTAAAAAATCAGCAATCTTACAACTGTGGTTCACACTTATTTAACTCAGTTTCGAGACTAAAATTTTTCTTCATATATTGACTTAAATTCTTATTCTAGGCTAGAAAATGTAAATATTATAAAATATAAATTAATCTAATGATTTAATTTAATTGATATATCTACAGAATGCTCATTTGAAAATAATATATAGCAAACCTGTTTAATGCTTCCGGTAAATTCGGACTCTTTGCTACTCACCTTACCAATATGTTCCAGACATACGATTATCATTTACTCGAAGATTACAGTATTAAGGGTATCAAAAGCTGCAATAGCGAGGCCGAAGGCAGGATCTTACGAAAAGTACTTTATACGACTATTGAATAAATATTTAAGCTTATAGTTGAATATATAGACGAAGATTAAATATAAACATGTGCGCAAGTAACTTAAAGTCAAAGGTAAGATGTGATCAAATCTGAGACTCTCGTGCCCTTTATTTATAATTGCATAAAGACCTAGTTTGTATAGGAGCAACGCTGTCAGCATTTGCTAGGCGTTGTGACAATAATTAACACTGACAAACCATTAAAGTCTTTTTTACACAGATACACATGCGTAGCTACTGCGAATACAAATTACAAACAATTTTTATAACATGCATTTACATTGTCACAAAACATACAAAAACACATTACTAAAATATTTTTAAAACTAATATTTTTTTATAACGAAATTGTTTCTCTTTGCGCATTATCGGTTTCTTTAATCCTTATAATTTGATTGCCTTTCGATTTCTGTGTTTGTCACCAGATTTCGATTTCTGCTTTTTCAAGCACAAAATATTTTTTAAAATAACAATCTTACACATGCTCTTTTAAAAGCTAATTTTGATTTCATGACTTTTTTCTAGAATTTACATAAAAAATTTTTTGATATTTTTTAATGTCTTAAAATCCTTAAACATTCGATGCATCCGTATATATCCATAGAATTAACGGAGTTTTATAGTCCTACTATGTGAATATATATTGCGGTATAACCAAATTCAGGACATAGTTGTTTTCCGTAACATACATTATCAAAAATCAAAATAAATATGCAAAAATATCTAAGCAAAAATTTAAATCATTTTTTTTTAAATATTAACAACATTTTTAAATTGATGAGATACTGAACAAATTTTAATCAAATGGCCCTTCAAACACTTTATAATATTGGATTGAAATTTCGCTCAGAAATAATGTTATTCACTGAAATTATGAAAGAGAAATATAAAGCTAAATTATTAGTTAAATTTAAAAAAAATTAAATTAAATTAAAAGTATGCGTTTTTAGGAATGGCAATGAGCAAAGCCATGGTCGCTAAAAGGAGTTAGGATCTCACTATTATAAACACAGATCAAGTAGCAAAGATCGACTAGTGTGCACGAGCAACGCTCGGGGGCCGTTCAATTGTTCGGAATAATTTATTTCGGAAAATCAATAAATTTAACGTTTGATTTCTTTCTTTATCTCTCTCCTTTTCCTGTTTGGTAACCTATACTTATATTTATAACTGCATATATATTTATTGTTACTTCGCAAAAAATTAAAATAAATTACAGCAAAATAAAAAAAAACCATACGCTCGTCGGCAATCATCTTAGCAAGAGCGAACACTTTTACTTATTAAAATTCTCTTATAAAATAAAATTTTGCTACTCTTTTATTTTCATCTTTGACAAATAGAAAATAGAATGTTTCATTTTGGCGGGCAACTGTATCCTGAATTTCTTTATTTTTCAATAAACATTTTTTTAATAGTCCATAAATTGTATGATCTGCATAATCAGTAATAAGTATAAGAACTGCATCTACATTTGCATCATTCTTAAGTTGACTAAAAACTTAGATTTTATCTTAATCACATTTCAATTTTCTTGCCAACCAATATAATTCTGCCATTAACTTCAATTCTTTATATTTATCTTAATAAAGGTGATCATATACTAGTACTACTTAAAGTTACCAGGTGATTGGAATATTTACTTTACTCTGAATAATATATTTAAGATCAAGTTCATATGTAGAACTTCAAAAATAAGAAATATTTAAAAAGTGTTCTCTTAGATGAGAATATAAATAAAGTACTTGAATTAAAACAATTTTTAATAATTACATAAAAAATCATTTGATAATAAAAATTATTATAAAAGTTAAAAATAATGTTACACGAGTTATAACAAGATCGATAAGGCAAAAGTCCACATTGTCATTAATTATCTATAATCAAAAATTCGAAAGTTTTGTAAAGTATAAAGTACTGGTTAAAACTTATATTAATAAAACTAATAAATAAAAATCACAAATTTAATAAATGGTGGGCATGCAAAATTTTGATGAAAATTGTCAAAAAACTATTAACATAATAAACTAAGTCGTAAAATCTGACTAAATTGAAGTACAAACTTCAATAAATTTAATGTTAAAAAAAGAAAAAGAAACAAAGCTGATCCATCAAGTTATTTTAGAGGATGTAAAAGGGTCAAGTAAATATGAATCAATTGCAAAAAATTATTTTCTAATGATTGTATGTTTTACAAGAAACTGACATCATTATTTTTCAGAAAAGTTCTAGTGATTTTGTTAAAAATATTAGTATCAAAATCTAAGCTTATTAACATAAGCAACTTTTTGGTATGAATAATTTTTTAACAAAATCAGTAGTACTTTTTTGAAAAATCAAAGACATCAACTTCTTGCAAAATATGTAATCTTTAGAAAAAATAATTTTTCGAAATAATCTAATCAATATATATAACACTAAATTTAAAATAATAAACCTATCCTTTTCATGTAGCCTAAAAGTTATTTTTATCACCAATTTAAGAAATACGGATTCAAGGGAAATACATTAAAATTTTTTTTAACACCTTTAGACTAAAGTGTCATCTTTATTCCTAATAAGTCGAGAATTAGTAGTACTGTGTTGTTTCTCTCGGAATAAATTGCTCTGCGAATCTTTGACGACGCATGTCATATTCTGACCTGAGAGTTAAGATGTGAGAGTTAAGGTTATGTACAATAGCGCCAATGTACGTACAATGGAATCAGCTTGTTCGGTCCGTCGCGTACGCTCCTATTCTATTGCTCCGAAAGGCTCTGATTCGTTCTACTGCTAATTCTAAGAGAAAATTTCTCTTAGAACTAGTCAAAGAACAAATCAGAGGCATCGGAGTCGCTTTTGAACGGTAGAGGGGGAAGCGTGGGGGAGTCAAACTGAACAAGCTAATTATTGTACATCGACTCTAATGGTTCAAAATGAAGCAGTATTTATCCTAGATATGAGAAAAAGACCTCCCTACCAGGGCGTACTAAAGAGTTACAAATTACACTCAGGAAATAAAACAGGTTATGTCCCTGTGTGTATGTTCATGTCACTTACTTACATAGATTCCACAACCTGTTTTAAACATAATAAATTATCAATCAAAGAAAAGAAAAAAAAATCGATTATTTGGTAGAACTCGATGAAAACGTAGACTTAAATGGTGCTGTTCTAGTTTTTAATTTTACAAGATTTTTTTCGTTATGCAATGTACTGATTATGCATTTCTATTTGGAAACAAATTAAATAGTAAAAATAATATTTTCGGCGATATAACTATGTGAAAAATAGTTATACAATTTGCATTTATATAAAATTCTTTTATAAATTTTTAAATATATTCCGTTAAGTTTATTATTGCTATTATAAGTATTTTATTAGAATACTGTTGAACGTTTTATTCATAACATTTATATAACCAGAAACCATGCTTTTCCTGTAAAAACTATAAGATTATTTTAATTCATTTATTAACTATTGGAAATGATTCAGATAATATTGTATTATATAAATTATATAATAATATTAATATTAATTTTTTGTATAAATATTAATATATTTTTCATTTTTCTACAAGTATATTTAAGTACGTGAAAATACAAATTATTTCTATAAATGAAATTAAATAAATGTAATTAATTGTATAATGATTAGATATACACATATAATTTAACAATTAAAAACTAAGGAAAATAATAGGCCTTTTAATTTAAAAAAACTCGCTAACATTCATTTTTGGCCGTAATAGGAATTAAAATATTGCACATTCGTAATAAAAAATTATATTTATTCTTAATTACTATAAATACTATGATCTATAAATGACTTCTTACAAACATTTAATTTTTACTACCGCTGACTGTGAGAATGAGGCATGTGGGGATGATAAGATGCATGTGGAGGAGGAAGCGGTGAAGGACAGGATTGGACATATGGACTACCAGCAAGCATTGAACTTGGACTTGAGCAAGGTACTAAATGCGAACTTGGTGGTGCCGCATGCGCATGCGCTATAAGATGCGAATGTTGAGCATGTGAAGGTGGAGCGTGCTGAGTATTTTGCTGACCACCAGTATTTGAATAGCCAACGTGCAAGCCACCTCCATGAGGCGTACCGTACACCAGTTGTCTTACTTTTTGTTCGTCGTCTGCAATGTTGTACGTTAATTCAGTTTCCTCAAAGCCAGTAGCTGACATTCTTTGATCTCCTGATGATCCAGATGGAGGTGGATCTGGACTATTTAAGCAAGTTTGAATAAGTGCCTTTCCAGCTTCACTTGTTATCATTGGTTGTAATTTACGAGTTGCAAACGTATATACATGTCCTGTTTCACTAGCCACTAGTAGCATTACTTGAGTCCCTGTCAATGTCGACAATTCGTAAGCCTGTAATGAATAAAAAATTTTATTTGAAAGAATTCTTTTGTAAATCATAATTTAAAAATATTTTTGATAAAAGAATATTAAATAAGGCTCTATAATTAATAATAGTATACTGAGCTAGTCCATTAAGGTCAAGTCAGAGGGTGAGATCGAAATCTACACAGAATATTAAACCGGAACCCAAAACTTATGTTTAAACGTTAATTAGATCAGTCAAAAAATATATATTCAATTCTTTGATACTCAATATATATTTCTTAGCATATTTCGCTGACACTGCGTATAATACTATATAACGTATAATACTCATCCTACCATTAGTACTAAATTTCATTTAATTTAAAGTAATATGTGCATAGAAAGTAATTTTATAAAATATGAAAGTCCTATTTTTAGCATAAGTCAGAATTAAAAAAAAATATAATAATAGAGCTTCAAATTGGATGTATTAATTTTTAAAGGACGTGATTTTGGAATGACCAATTTCTCTAAAAAAAAGCATAAAATTAGTATCAAGTACATCGGGGAATGCATGTGGATAAAGTGTCTCTCACAGATCAAGCCACTACAGTGAATTTCCGTCCTGTTAAAGGTTAAAAGTTAAAAAAAGAGGATAAACTTGATATACAAGTAAATTTACAAAACTTTTTTTAAAGCCTACCCAAGTCTCTTTTTAAAAGAGTTGATACTGCTATAACTGTATGCACTCTGAGTATTTTTCGCAAGTTGCTTTGCACAAGATGCTTCTGATTTTCGATACCATCTCAGCGTTTATTAAGAGAGTGAACTGTGCTTTAGACAGAGAACCTATGTCACTGTGTTCAAAATTTTCTAGCAGAGTGAACGGACCTTGTTTTATTTATTTGTGGTACTTAAGGCGTGTATGTATTATTATCAGAGTGTTGTGTGTTCCTATAGATGAATACCTATGCCCCATGTATACTCGTATAAGTGTAGAAACACATTTGCATCTCAATTAGCCCTACAGTTTTAAATGGAATCTGAACCATCAGATACGCGGAAGAGCCACACAAACAATTCTTTTTTACGAAAAAAGTCAGAGATAGTTAACCTGGTTTCGAACCCGAGACCTTCTGGACGGAAGGTTAAGCGCTTAATCATGAGCCTCCGCGAGTCTTAAGGAACTTTTGATCCTACGAATGACGTTTTTCAAATACAAAAAAAATTTGATGAACTTAACGATCCGAATCTTAGATTTAAAAATTCAGATAATTATAGAGTTATGATTATCCAATGGTTTCGTTTGTTGCTAACCCTTAAGATGATCTAGGAGTTCCAACTCTCAATATTCGTATTCAAGGGGTAAAAATATCACTGGTATCCTGTGTTGTTATATAAATACATAGTGAACGTTACGCCTGTGATAAAATCTACAATGTTGCCATTGTCTGATCAAGCATTTATTAATTTATTATGTTATCGCATAATTTCAATATTATTTCGAATTTATCAACTTGCATTCACAAAATACTTTACTACTAACATTAGTATTAGTGTTTTGATAAATCTATTTTAAAAAAATATATTGTTAATACGTTTGAAAATACTGATAACGTATTAAGTAATAAAATAACATCACACCACAGAAGAAGAGTATTAGATCCAAACTTGCAATGTTTCCAGTGTATTTTTGACAGCTGAACACGAATCTGTGGGTCTGCGTTGTTCTAGCATGTATCATTCACGTATCAGCTGTATGTCAGTTTTGTTCACAGCCTGAATTACTAGTCACAAACTACACTGATGCGTTCAGCGGTAGCTTTGCAATAGGCGGCAGATGGCGTCGAACCATGAAATGGTGCTAAAAAACACCTGTAATCCCCAAGTGACTAGCTGAAAGCTGGTTCAATTGATTTCCAAACATAGCTAAGGGTATGTAGGGTTGGTTATATAGCTTGATTGAACTCGCTTTCTTTCCACGCCTGTTGCGCTTAGAGATTTGAGTCTTGTCTGCAGTTTTAGACATTGTTTATAGACTTTCTGCGGTTTTAAAAAAGTCGAGTAATCGGTCTTGTTTAATCTTAATCTCGGACTTTATAATTGTTAAACCCTTAAAAAGGGAAGTTAGAAATCCTCTGAAACGATAAAAACTGTAATAAATGAATTTTAATTTAACGTCGTATCACAAACGATAAAATCATCCTTTTAGTAAAATTTCAGAGCTGTAAATTTTGAGATCAGATTTGGTATAAGTCTCGATGTTAACTAGATATGAGTCAGGTGTAAGATAAAATTTAAGACTAAATAAGTATAATATCAATTGTAAAATTAGATAAGAGTTTATATAAAAAACTAAAAATGAGATTCAATTAGTATCAACATATTTAAGTAACGTTTTTTTCTTATATTTCGTTAACTGACCCTTTTCAAGCTCAACAATAGTCTTTCATTATATACTTTACGTGGTACCTTTGCTTCATTGTTTTGATATACAAGCTTTTTTCAAATTTGTCAATGTAGTCTTCAATATTTTCTGAAAAATAATTTAGAGAACTAAAAAATGTACAGAAAATGTAAAATTTATGGCTCATTAAACGGTCTTCTTTTTAAATTTCTATAGCACACCAAAAAAAATGTTTTTATAGTTATAACTTTTTAAAATTTGATCACCATCAAATGACTTCTTGCATATAAAGTTTAGTTCTGTTGTCATATTAGCATAGAAGCATGAATACTTCATAAAGCTACCGTGTTAACCTATGAAAATCAGGTTGGTTTTTTATCTTTATACGCATAAGGATTCATTGAATTTATGAGTCTTTTAATTAAACAAGTTGTGAATCTATATCTTCCGAGAAATATCGTCGAAAAGGCTCATAACGATCTGTATATGTCAATACCTTCGTCCCTTTGAAAAATTTCTATTTTTCAAATTTTAAGCTAAAAGCTATGATTGATACTTTGATAAATTTAAATCTCTAATGGGATACCTAAGTATCTTTTGAGAGAATAGCTTTGATTTTTTTTCTTTCATTGTAAAAATTCTTTTTTCACACCCCCCCGCCGAAAGTTAGGACTTTCTCCCCGCCGACGCGGGACTAAAGTGCTGCATGTACTCCCTACCCCCACTCCA
>UELX01006306.1:0-11222 GCA_900480035.1 Eupelmus urozonus | reverse complement strand
GAGAGAGAGAGAGAGAGAGAGAGAGAGAGAGAGAGAGAGAGAGAGAGAGAGAGAGAGAGAGAGAGAGAGAGAGCAAATGAAGGACCTTGGGCCCGCCAGCGGCAATCGAGAAAAATGTTTTAAATTACAGGAGAGTCGAAACCTCAAGCATTCCCTCCGCTTCCTTTCCGTTAGGTCCTCTGCGAAACTGCCATCAAGGAGACAATCGGTCTTTGAGGCGGGGCTAAAAGGCCTTCGCTGCTGCTCCTCTCTACGATCCAGGTAGAGGAATTCTTTCGACGCTAATCATTTTTCTAAAATTGCAAGGGTTATGCTGCATAAAAGAATGGTGTAGTCTTGAAAAGTTGAGCCAACGCTATTAAGTACTCGACTGGTTAGCGAAGAGTCGAAGCCGATGCCCTATGCTTACAGAACCTTATACGGGCTTGTATCGGTTGCTATATGAAACAAAGAGAACAAAAAAGAAAAAAAAATAGATTACAAATAAATCAAAGGTGTAGAGGATGTCTCTTAAAATTTATAATAGTTATTATCTTATCATTAGCACAATTTTCATAAATTTTCCTAAATTTCTTTTATATACTTAACAATATTAATTATTATGATATGAATTTTGGGTTGAGATTAAATGACCTTTAATTTTGGTAATATGCGTCAATGAGTCCATCAATGAAAGTTGAATGACGCAAGTTTTTTAATATCAATTATAATCCTTCATAACGGATATTCATAGGACATTCATCCTCCGATTTGCTATTTCTATATTATCTTTATTAATTATTAATCAAAGCATTTCATAAAATATTGAATAATTTTAGCCCTCTAACAATTCATTTTATTTCCCTTAAATTGATATATATGTATTATGTATAATATATGTACAAAAATTTGTACGAAGGGTAATTCAATAAGCCATCGATTATTTAAAATCAATTTATTAACATTATTATAAAAAAGAGATTAATACCTTAAACCTCTGATTTAATCAAAGGATCTAGCATAGCTCGAGCTAAAATACACATTCACTAAGCTTGCTGCTAAAGTGGACATAAAAAATTTAAACAGTGTGTAAATATTGATAATTTGCAGAGAGAAGAATAAGAAAAGGAACACGATAATAAAACAGCTGAAATAATCCTTATCGTAAAAGCTTATATTTGGCGTGTCTCATCCGCACTTTATAGATGTCACTGCTAATATTTGAAGTAGAGAATTGAAGATCGATATTTTGACCTTGTAATATATTGAGTTTACGTCAACACATAAATCCAAGCAATAAAAATGTTAAAAAAAAATTTATTTAGTCTATGATCTGAAAGTTCTAATTTCAATTTAGAACTGTCAGTTATTGGACGCGATTCATAAGAACTATCAAATATTGACGTTTCAACTTCAATAAATTCGAGTTTCATAAATAGCTGAAACACGTTAACTAATTTCACTAACTAGAACATCTCCATGTCGACGGGAAAACATTTAATTAAAACATGAAAAAATAGTTTTTTTTTCTCTAGTATCTCTCGACAGCGGAATCGGTCAATCGACACTTCGTTAACGGGCGTTATACCGCTCTCGTGCATGCATATTCAGAAACTTGAAACATCTCAGGCTGCGACATCTGCGACGGCTGAGTGCGACGCATATAACCCGTACGCTCGCGCGCGCGCGCGCGCGGGGATAAAAAGCAAGTATCTGTCGTCAACGACGAGAGCCATCTCGTCAGGCAAAACAAGATGCTGACGGCGACGACGGCGACGACGGCGACGAGGGGGGAGAAGCGTCATCACGGAAAAGTCGTATATTTTCAAAAGAACGCGGCGAGCAAAAAGTGTATGCACACGTACATTACGCGTCATGAAATATAAGGAAGGGGTGAATAAAGGAAAGAGAAGATTTAGTTGAGAGAAACAGGTGTAGCTGGCGCCCTCACGAGAAAAGTGAGGAATGAAAGAGAGGACGACGCAAGGAAAGAGAGGGGACGAAGAAAAATATAGAAGAGAGAGAAAGGATAAGAGAGAAAGAAAGAGAATGAAAGAAGCAAGAGAGAGAGAGAGAGAGAAAGCGGAGGCGAGTAGTGCAGAGTTGGCGTTAAGAAAAATCCTCGCTTGTTGATATAACTGCACACACGCTCTCCTAGCCTCGGCTGCTACTGCAGACGCCTTGAAATATTCATCCCTCATAAGAGGGCTGAGCATAGCGCAGCCGACGCCCGTAACGAGGGCAATTTCCTTTTGAAAATTGAGTCGCGCAGGCTGGCTGAAGGTTACCACCGCCACCGCCTCTCGGTATTGTGTTGGTCAATGTTCAATGCGACCTGCGGTGGGAGGGTTTTTTTTTTTCGTTTGAGAATACATGCATGCAGATGGCGGGCTTGAGTGCGCCCAGAGTAACAGCGAGCTGATTTTAAATTTAGTTTGTTGTGTCTCGTGCGCGAGAGCGAATTTTAACTCCCGACAGCTGAGCCTTACGTATATTCATGATTAAAATAAACCAAATAAATTCAATAATTGTTATAACAAGGCCTTGGATCGACATACATGCGCATACGTTCATAAATTATGAATTTAACATTAAATCTCTTTTATCTGTAAGCTTTATTTAAAAATCAAAAAATAAAATATTATTGTTATAGTAAAAATTGTAATTATAAAGAATTTGCAAATTTACTTCCTACAAGTAGATTTCAGTTTGTTGTTCTAACAAGAAGTAACTATTTTTTTCGACAAATATAAGTATATTATACGTAATAAGGCAATACAGTCGCAGATTATTTCTAAGGGTCGATTAATTGCTCAATTGCAATAAAGGCTGTATCTAATCACCTGAAGGAAGAATCGATTTTATTCCCGTGTTGCATAGAGCTTTTTATTTTAAAAGTAGGCTTCATTAACTGAAACTAACTATTCTTGATTTAATTTCAAATGCTAATAATAATAAAATGTAATATAACTCGTTTATTATAGGATTAAAAAAAAAAAAACAAATATAGAATTAAGAAAAAATTGGTTTTGTTTGAACTAAAAATTTTATTTATAAATACTCAAATTAAAAAATGTACAAATAATTAATTTAATTTGTTAAAAATTATCTAAAAAACATAAAATAAAGAAACTTTTTAAATATATAAAATTTTCTAAAATTACAATGATTTTATGATAAAATGTAGTCTATTAAACAGATTTACATTTACTGCAAATATGTAGATATTTGTTTTTGATTTAAGTATTTATTTTTGTCTATATAAGTATTATAGAGTTAAGCAAATGCAAAAATCATACAATTCATCTAAATCAAATTTTGACATAAAAAAAAAGACAGTACGTGAATTCTTGTCATATACTGCAAAGTATTAATATTTACGGTCTAGATCTTATATAATTCATTCAAAAGGTTAAAACAGATAATAAAAAAATGAAATTTCAAATCGCTAAACTAAATAAGGCATGTTTCTTAGTCCAAAAATGAAGACACATATTGCTTGAGCGTTCGTAAGGTGACTATCCGCTGAAAAGGCCTGGGCGCGGAAAGCGGGTTCGCACACGCAAAAGCTCGCTTAATTTGGCAGCAAGATTCGCAGGAAGCAGCGGCAAGCAAGCACGTTGAATACACATGTACTCCAGTCTCGGGAATTCAGCGTCTCCCTTAATATTAAATTTGTCCCCGAATCTCGTTGCAGCAAGCGACGGCGGCGGCAGCGTGCATACACGTAGTTATATGCGCGCGCGCGAGTGTGTGCACAAAGAAGGAAGTTTTTCAACGCGACCCGCGGAAAAGGAGCTCTGCATGTGTGCGCACGCATGCAAGTCGCGCCGCGCGTCATCTTGAGCTTGCAGGGTGTCAATAGACTCGAGGCCAACGTGGCTTCGCCTGGATATTACTCCAGTTTCTTTAAAAAAAAAGGAGAAAATAAAAAAAAATATGTTACACAAAAAGGAGAAGAGAGATGAGAAAAGAGGTAAGAAGAAGGTGCCAAGTTGTCTGCGTGCAGCTCATCCACTCCCGACCTGCCCCTTTTCTCCCGATTTCGTCTTCTGTCTGCGCTCAACGTACAACGTTGGTCGGCGCAGCAGCGTTAGAAAGATAGAAAGAGAGAGGAGAGAGAGGAGAGAGAGAAGGAGGGTGGATTACGTGAATTTTTCACGAGCCGCGGCACGCTCTAACTTTGACGAGAAAGCGACACTTAGGCTTTTTTCAGTTTTCCGGGGCTTGCCTTTTTCCCTTTTCTCGCGCGCTTGCTCTCTTACCCCTTCTCTTTATCCCTATCCTCCTACCTTCTCTCTCTCTCTTTCTCCCTCTCTCCCTCTCTCTTAACGCTCTAATTGAAATTTAATAATTACGATCTTTTCAATGCGAGGATGTAATTGCAATTCCAAAGCCTGAATCTTTTATCTTTCAATGCTAGTTAAATATGGCTGCTTGTTTTATTTCTAATTAGTGCGCTAGCGCGCGCCTTAACCCCGCCTTTTTGACGAGCCTCCGCCTTCGTTAACTAAAAAAAGTCATAGTCCTCTATAGTTACATATTTAATGAGGTTCTACAGTTAGTTGATTATTATCCAAGTAGAATTAATTAATTATAACTTAAAAGGAATGCGTGCAAAAATTTTGCTCTACGCATAGACAGCAATTTTATTTATGAAAATTTTTAATAAAAGGTACTGATACCAGATGTTTTTTAAAGTAAAAATGAACTACTTTAATATTTGGTTGCATTTTACACAAAAGTAATTTCAAAGTAATTCAGGAAAAATTTTCAAATGAAAAGCAAATTTTTTCCTTAATTTTCGGGTACTTGGATATCCCTTGCTTTTTGAATTGTATAAAAATCCGAAATGTCTTTACCCTTTTACCTTTTAAAAGAAATGCCAAAAGAGCTTTTGAATTCATTTAATTTTGAAAAAATTTTAAATATTACTTTTTAATCTGCATATTCGCAACTTAATGATAAGGTGGTACATTAAATTTCAAAATATAAAATATACAAGAAATTCCCTTACCCTTAGACAAAATTCTAATTTCGTCAATACCAGAGCGTTATACTAGAATTTATTATCCTATTATTGAAATCCTATTATATACATATATTAGGAAAATATAATATATATATATTTATAAATTATATTTGAAATATAAGGAATTGTTTGAAGCGAACTGTTGAAAATTTTCCAGCCAACTTGATTGAACGGCAATAGTTTTCAGATTTCAATTACAGTTTTGCAACTTGCAGCAAGCAAATGGACCATTGCCATTTGTCGCTTTATTTACTTTGTAGCAATAGTTCTAATTAGCCTCGACAGTAGCTGAGAACAGCGAAACTTTGATTGATGGACGTCCAATTAGACTGACCAATTAGTGGTAACTTGCTGAGAATCAGTTCATGCATGAGCCTCGCTATAACTAATTTAATCGCCCCCATTACCGAGCCGATCAAATTTTTCCCACTAAAATCTCAAGTAAATCAATCACATTTTACAATGCCATTCAGCTCAATTGCACGATAGTTTTACGCCGGCACCAGAGGGCCCAGATTCAATCATATCGAATAAAAAATTCAATCGTCTCGCGGCGTCGCAGCCGCAGTCTCATCGCTCGCGAAAATCGCGCCGAAAGAGAGAGCGAGCGGGAGAGCAGCGGGCCGGGAAAAAATCAATTTCTCGGGAAATAGCCGCAAAGTAGGCGGAGCTCGCCGCAAAAATGCGCTCCCGCCCGGGGGCCTCGTAAAGTCGGGCCATCACGGCCAAGTTTCGCGATGATTCGCGGGCCGCGGGGGCGCCAATAATGTCCAGCATCTCTCATACTTGCCGCGAGTATTGGACAAGTTTTGGCGCGCGCGCGCGCGAGAAGAAACGCGCGGCCAGGGACAGAGCGCGGGCTCTCTCACTCTCTCCACTCCCGCCCGATTAGTTGGTACCTGGGGGAGCCGCTCGCGAGAGCGCGCTTATAGAATACCAATCCGACGAATTTCCCAGCGGAGAGCCAGAGCCGCCGAGGCGTAAACGCTCGAGAGTTCGCGCGGATTGCTGTGTATATCGCGCGGCAAATACTCAGGCACACACTAGTATATATATACAGAGAGTGTGAGAGAGAGAGAGAGAGAGAGCCGGCCAACCAGAAAACTCACCCTATTGATTGAGAGGCGCGCTCGGAGAGAGGAAGCAGAGCGACGACGAGCTGCTAACGCCTCCGGCACCTATACTCGGGCGCGCCTTATCGGTCACAGGCAGTCCGCCTGAGGTATTCCCTCTCCCCCGTCCATTGACCGCCCTCTACTTTGGCTGGCCGCGCTGCTGTCCCTAAAAGGAAACTGCTGGCCTTCGGTATCCAAGACTTCATTAAGAAGAGCCGCGCGGCGTTTCTCGAATAAAAAAGACCGAGCGCGCGCGAGAGCTTGGGCCGGATTATAACCGCGGAACTTAGATGGGATCGATGATAAATCGCCGTGCGCGCGCCTCTGGCGCTTTTGCCGGCAAGAAAGTTTTCAGCTAGACTGGATTATCCAGATTTCCAGGAGAGAATTTTCGACTACGCGCCAGAGTTTCCCGAAGAAAATTTCGAATTTCAAATGCCGATTCTATATGGAGTCGATTTACGCTGAAATAATTTCGCCCGGGATTAGGAGCGATATCGATTTGCTTAAGCGAACCGACCTATTTTATAATACGTTTCACGACGTAAATGATTTCGTACTACTCGCCTATGTATGAAAATATATCATATTTTACACATTTATTCCAACGTTCTTTTTAAACTTTCGTTTTTTAAATCGATATTATAATTCAAGCTACTAATTTCGGATATTAATTTTCACGTCTAGCGAAATTTATCCACTAGTATATTGCAGATGTCTAGAAGAGGAAAATGAATTCCAGTTACGAATATAGCAGTTCATTACATTACATTCACATTTTCTATTCAAAAATTATACCAAATTCGATATATTTTAAGTTCTCGAATACCGCGAGATTGTCATTAAAATCTATAAATAGATTTATCTGTATATAACAAAAGACGTTTTGTATCCAATCAGCTAATTGTGATTATAGCACAGTGGATCGACAATACTTCTTTGTTTGACCCATCGAATGACTGCATTATATTGTTTAACGATTCGCTAAACGTTGATGAAAATGATAGACTTGTATTTAAAAATTTTATTTTCTATTTTACAATGAAATTTACTTTTACGTTACACGTGTATTATTCACTACTTCTTCCCTAAGGGAAATGAGATTTGATAACGTGCCTTTTCAGACTGGAGGTAGAAAAGGCGTAGCTGTACATTTGGGTCGCAAACAATCGCATTGTGTATTGTTACAAATTGCTACGTCGCTCTTATTTGATCAAGTAACTTAATGCACTGAAGTAAGAACACTTTGTTCTTTTTTTTTTACGCAAAGCCTAAAAATTTCAAAAAATGTAACGGTTATTTTTGTTTTATTTTTAAATTTGAAACAATCTTAATAGCTTAGTCGTAAGCCTGTAATTTTTTCCAGACGAGAGCGCAGAAAAACAGCCTTATACACATTTAGAGCTATACGTGTCAATTATAACTGTAATGTCTGGGTGGTCTCGACAGAAATATACATAAAGCTTATCTGAGAAATACGTCTAGGAGAGAGATATAGCGTTTACACGTGTTAAAAAACGCTGACTCTGGAACTCGTACAGCGATGTGTTTGGTGATACGTACATCTTTCATGAGCAGCTTTACGAACTCGTTTCATGTTTATTTACTTATAAACATCTGATATATATCCATGCAAACTAAAATAAACGTGCTTTATTGGGTAATTTTACTATTAAAAGAATCAAACAAAATAACAAGAATAAATAAAAACAGAATTAAAATTAAAATTAAAAATAGAAATGTAAAAATTTCCTATTTGAACACAGATAATCTCAAACGCTAACTTTTAAACAAAACACTATATTTACAAATTCATTAAAATACAATATTGTCATTTTTTATACTACCGATATTAACGTAGTTTTTGCATTAACAAGAAAATAATACTATCAGTCTTGGATTCATAGTCGTACTCTGATTTGTGAAAGCTCTACAATTTTTACCGGCAATGCATTATCCGGCAGCACTTTGTTAACAAGATGACCTACATTTTATCTATTCATGTTGCATTTTTCCTCGAGTTTTGGGCAGCTCCAACGCGCATGTTCCACGCAATCTGCTCGCATTAATCCACGAGCACGCTCAAAAAGCGCGTAATCTGAAAAAGAAAGAAGTATAAGGGCAAACATTAAGTAATATTTAATATTTTCCCGCTCGGTCAATAGCCGCGCTCGAGGCAAGATAAAAAAGAGGAAAGAAGCCGCACGAGCCCTTTTGGCCCAGACAAGATGCTTGAGGCAAGCAAAAGTAAAAGGCTCCCGAACGTTTTATGCAAATCGCAAATTGCAAAGGAAGAGTGCAATTTGCATGAGAAAGATTAAAATAATTCGGCAGCGTGTAGTCTCTTTGAGAAATTTGGCAAAAAGAACTGCGGTCTGTGAAGAGAGACAGAGAGAGAGAGAGAGAGAGAGCGGCTCGTGAAAAATCTCAATCAGACGTCGGTCCACTTAGAAAGGAATTAAAGTCAAGCTTGAGAAAGAGACATGTATAGATATATACATGTCGCTGCAAGTTTACGAGCTAGCCAGGATTTTCCTCTTTTTTCCTCTTACCCCCTTTTTCAGGCGGCGCTTCATCTTTCTTTTTTTCTCAACAGGCGAGCCTTTGGCCTTTCTGTTGCGCGTTCTTGAGGCCACGGCGAATTACATTACCGCGGAGGCTAAGGGTCGTTATGTATTGTAAGAGCAGCCCGCAACGCGCTCGTAATATAAAGAAGCGATGCATATGCACGAAACCGAGCGAAAGAGAGAGAGAGAGAGAGGAGTAGTCCTACCCTAATATTTTTATGCCTCCTCGTGTAATTTCCGCTCTGTAAGTTTGCGCGGGAGCAGCGCGCGCCGTCTCCCGTTTTCCAGAATTTCTACCATATCCCGCTCTCTCGCGTCACTTTTCATCCAGCCCCTTTTCTTTCTCATACTGATTTTGCAATTTTGTTTCGCTTTCCCGTAAGCCCTGCGCAGCCCTGCCGCTCGCGAGCGAGCTTCAATTCTTTTGATATTGCCGTTGATTCCCGTGCTGCTGCTGCTGCTGCCACTGCTGCTTGATGTGAAATTTGCATTTTTAGCTTGTTCCCCTTCTTATATACACCTGATTTCGCGGATAGCAAATAATAGTTTCAATCTTGATAACGGCCTTCTTTTTCTTTGTTACAGAATTGACTTCGTTCATCCGGAAAATCGATGAATCTCGTTCACGAACACTGTAAGTACAAAAAGAAAATGGATTACCTAGCAGTTTAGAAGTATATAGTTTCAACTTCCCGCCTCTCGGATTGTGTCAGTTTTAGTTACTTTTTCTTTCTCTTTCTAATATTGTTTTGGTAAGATATAAAATTAATCCATCTCACAAGGATGAAAAAAGTACAGTTTGAGATATAAATAAGAATACTATGAACGTTTCCTGTTGATTTAGAATTTAATTCGAAAAGTATATAAAAATCGAAATTCATTTACCAAAATTACTTGGCAGACGAAATAAAAGTCAATATTTACCTGTATGTAAAAAGGTGTAGGGCATATATTCACGTCAAAAGCGATTTGGCCATTAATCTAGCGAGCGTTATAGCCAGTATTAAAAATAACTTTTCGCGGTTAATCAAATTGACACGCTCTTAATGAGTTGTGCGGCTCGGTAGCAAACTAATTTTTCAGCATGCAAACACTCGTCTATCATATTCCAGCGCGAGAAGAGCAGGGCATGAAGAAACAAACAAAAATCATGGATTCAATGGCCGATTTGAATAATTGATTAGTTCGATAGCTGGAAAAGTGAAGCGGTGAACAACGTTAATCCGTTCTTTACGGATAAGCCACCTATTCGTTTTCTATTGTTGCAAGGGACGACATTTCCTTTCTCTCACCTCGCTTCTTTGCGGGCACAAGAGAATACATCAGTGTCCGGGAGAGTAGGATTTGGTTTAAAGTTTCATCAAGGCGTCCTCCGATCGATCGAGAGGACAGACACGACGCACGCGAGTTTAGAGATAAGCGCCGCCGCCGGCCGCAAGAACCGCAAAGCTGACCTTAGCAACGTGCTGCTATTTTGTATGCTGACAACAAAAAATAAAGAAAAAAAATATGACAGAGCTTTGCTTAGGTGCACGGCGCTCTAAAAATAGACAAGCTTACATGCGTCATTAATATGTTGATGTAATTTAAGTGCTCGCGCGAATAAAGAATCCGCACTGGTCAGATTGGGTTTCAGCGATGTAGGAAGTCAAATGATAACTACTTATAATTACTACTTTTAATAATTATTTATTGATGAATATAAGTCGATACTCGTTAAGCCTGCATCGTATATGTTGGAAATGGGTATTGTATAAATAACAAATAATAAGATATTTTCAATAAAATTATTTTTTACTACACCCAAAGCTAATGATATATTTGCTTCTAATTCAAAGCATCTAGAATAACAACGACATTGATGTTGTGTTAAAGTATTTCTCTTTCACGCACTTTCGTAACAGTATCGCATTTACAACGTTTGTAAAAAGCCTCAAAGCACTCGAGTAAGTATTAATAAAATCCCACATGATCACATGCTGAGTAATACCCAATAAATTTATAATTTAGATAGATAATGCAGATTGAAAGTCAGAGATTTGGCTTATGATCTCCGATTTAACTTACCAACCTCATATCATTTTGATTATTCAGTTCGTGATTATTTCAATATAGTTATTATTTAAAAATATTTTAACATAATCACACTTTCTAGATTAATATAAAGAGAATATACACCGCCAAGGCCCACTGCATTTTGTACGAGGCATAATTGATCAAATTGAATGAAGTTCATTTAATGCACTGAAAAAAATATTTCACTAATTTAGCGCTTTCGAATGGGCAAAAACTCTGTTCATGTATGAAAAGGAAAACTCCGTAAAATATCGGAGAAACTCCTTTTTTTCGCTGAGTAAAAGCAAAAATAGCTTTTAAGAAAAAGGGCGAGTCCTGACATGATATTCGAAAAAATTTTGGAATTTTCCCGTTTCTTAAAGATATTTTAAACAAAGAAACTCCTTTCAGTCCAAAGCTAAAATTGTCCATAATTTTTCAGAAAATTTGCCCATATTTTCGCTAATTTAGCGA
>UELX01006305.1:0-11236 GCA_900480035.1 Eupelmus urozonus | reverse complement strand
GTCTTAGTTTTCGCGGGAGATTGCGAAAAGTATTAGTCTTCGCGGTGAGAAATAAAATGCTAGTCTTCGTTAGGAGCGACGATATGTAGTTGCCCAGGGGAACTTGATTTATTTTTTTGATGAAAGCCTATATAGTTGGCCGGAGGACGTCACCATCTCAACCAACTGGACCTACAGCTTATAGTGGAATCCAAACCACTAGAGTCATGGTGTTAATTTTTAGCACATAAAAACTTTTTATAAAAAAAAGTCAGAGGTGCCCGCCCGGGATTCGAACCCCGGCCCTTCGGGACGAAAGGCCGTTAATATTTTACTGGTTTTTGTACCTGTTTATATTGGGTTCTATTCCTTCAACAGAGTTGGTACACAACTGTTGAATTTTTTTGATACCCTGGGGTCGATTCATATAAAATTCTGGGGATCGATTCGCTTAATATAAACATTCTCATATTTTTGCAGTGATACGTAATGGTAATTCAAATCTTTCGAAGAAAATCGGACAAAAATGTCTACTTGTTGGAAACAATAAGCAAAATATTCGATAATTTCGAAAAAATTGAATGAGCGCAAAAGAAGATCCAAAAATAGAATTAGAATAAAACCAAAATCCAAGAGTCACCAATATTGTTAAAAGAAACAATAATTTGAAAGCAAGTTAAAAAAACAAGTATTTTCTTCTTACGATTCTTTTTGAACTCATCACGAACATGTCTTTACATGGCTTTACATCATCCGATCAAGATGTTTTTTTATTGGAATATATATTTTTTTATTTTATATAATCTTCAACTAATGTAAAATCTTTTACTGCATTTACTTGAGATTATTTGTTAGAGCAGTCGGCGGAGTTACGAATAGATATATATATAGGTTTTCCCTCACGTTTTATTTGCTATAATTTGTTCTTTTATCTAAATGATTTTATAACTATCACATAATATTTTTTTCTTATAAAAAACTTGTATATATATATATATATATGTTTATGTACAGGTAATGATATTTCAACTTATTTTTTTTTAATTAACTATATCAAAAAAATACAAAGAAATGTGAAACCGGATCAAATAGACATCTCTACAAGAAATTGTACGAGAATTTAAAAATTATGTCGTAAATATCAATTATACATCAGATGGGAACATTTTTTCTAAAGATTACATGTTTACAAAAGTTACAATATAACTTTTCTGAAAAAAGGATGTCGGACCGTTTCTTATAAAACATGCAATCTTTAGAAAAAATGTTCCCTAATTAATCTAATTAATTAATGTTTAAGACATAATTTTTGGATTCCCGTTTAATATTATATATGATTTATACTACACCCTTTCACTTGGCCTTAAGAAATATTAGCATTTTTATATTAACGTAACGTATATAGCTAAAATAACAAATGATCATCTTTCGAATGCAATATATATATATTTACTCATAAGTTTATTTTTATTATTGTTTTTTTAGAAATATAACCAACGTAATGTGTTAAAATTTTTAACAATTAATATCTGAATTTTATAAATCCAAAAATGAATCATGCTGTATAACCATTTGCCTCATTGAAATGTAAGTTTTGAAAAAGGTGTTTGAATTTTACAATATTTTTCTATTTTTATAAACTAAATGCTTTTTAATTATTTGTAGGTTACATATACTTTGCTTTATTTCATTATGACTTTCACGCTTCTACAAATCTGGAATTTGAATAAAATTACATAAAACTATAATTACAGGCGTTTAAATGGAGCACTATGAAATTAGACATTTTACAAGCTATTTTTAATATTATGTAAGGTATCAAATAATTTTAATATTTAATTAAATTTTAATATTATAAATCTATTAAAATAATTAGTTAAGCTTTACAATACTTAATAGTTTTGTAATTAATGATAAATGTAACTATAAATTTAGTCTGGGATCCATTTAAATCTCACAGGTTACGCCAACTAATTTATTCACCACTAAAAGACCATCAAAATAATTTCATCATTCGGAAGACCAACGAATTACCCACCTCTACCTCCACACTACCTAAAATCCTCTGAAAAACGACGAGAATCCACAACGAGTACCAGCTGTCGGTGCCACAGACCCTGCCCGAAAGTATCGAAGCCCACCTCTCAGAATTACAATTGTCATCGATCTGCATGTCGCGAAGGAAACGAAGGCCACTATCTTTCTGAAAATCACTCCTGCAATAACGATTTAAACATAACGATTTACGAAGGCAACAATTGCCACAGGCATCGCTCGAGTCAAGATCGAGACCACTCTTGTAGATTTAGAAGCAGGGGTGGTAAAGATGATCGGAATGTTAAGTCATGTGACCACTGCCAAACGAGGGCAAATTCGATAAATTCTTATGGAGAACATAGGCAGGAGTGCGGTGTACGAAAGGATTTCGGTTGTCGAACTATTTACGAGGAAAACAATTGTCACAGGCATCGCTCAGATCAAGATCGAGACCACTCTCGTAGATTTAGAAGCAGGGGTGGTAAAGATGATCCGAATGTTAAGTCGTGTGACCACTGCCAATCGAGGGCCAATTCGATAAATTCTTATGGAGAACATAGGCAAGAGTGTGGTGCACGAAAGGATTTTGGTTGTCGAACTATTTACGAGGGCAACAATAATTGTCACAGACATCGCTCGAATCAAGATCGAGCCTACACTTGTAGATTAAGAAGCAGGGATCGTGAAGCTGATCGGAATGTTAAGTCATGTGATCACTGCAAATCGAGGGCAAACTCGATAAATAGTTATGGAGAACATAGGCAGGAGTGCGGAGCTCGAAAGGATTTAGGTTGTTGTGGAAGGAAGGATTACTGTAAAAATGATGGGTATCAGGCGAGATGTCATTTGAATTCCAGGTAATGACAGATTGAAAAAATTTATAATGTGTTTTTGTTTAACTGTAAATTCATACAAAAATAAATCGGATATCACTTCTGATAAATTCTTTATAATCACTCAATTTAATTTAATTAAAGAATAACTCTATATGCAATATTTTAATCTATAAAAATAAATTTACAACAAAATTTAACCACGTGATATTTTCATCTAAACTTGAACTTGCTTTAATCTTAAACTTAGATACAAAAAAGCACTCAATTAATCATCATCAAATTCCCCTCTATAAATAGAAATCAACAATCGCAAACTAATGAGGGATGCCGGGGTAGCTCCAGCCAAGGAAAGCAGTGCCACAACAGTCGCCAACAGCAAGCCGAAACCGGCCGTCGAGCCTTTTCTAGCCAGGAAGCCCGAACCTCCGTGGCATGTCGTCATCAGTGCGAGCAGCCTCGAGCTTCGACTGCTGAATGCGGTGGTTACCATCAGAGGAGCGAGTACAAGCCACGAGCTTGCGCGGCTCGTAAGTTTGATGGCGCGGCGGGCTGCGAATGTGGAAGGTACGGGATATCGACTGGGATGGATTGGGTTTATTGATTTTTGTAAAATGATTTTGATTGATTTAGTTGGTTACTAACTGGTGTGGTTTTAGGATTGAAAAGTTTTGCTTATGAAGCATGTAAATTTTTGGCAATTTCATTTTATCTTTGTGAATACTCTTGTGGAATAATTGGGAAACTTTCAATCTTTTTTTACTATTTACATTTTAAAATATACTCAGTCAAAGTTCTTTTTTGAATCTTCTTATTTGATAATATATCCATACAGAATTTCCATATTTCTATTAGAATAGATTTTATATGGAATCTGATGAAATTCAATATAGAATTCTGGCGCTTCTGGCTGAATTATTATTATTGAACTTTTAATTTTATATTATTTATAAACTATATTTATATTCTATTTTGTTTAAAAATTTATAAAATATTTAAAAGTATGTTTATAAGTATTTTAAAATTAACTAAATTCTTCTGTTAATGTTAAATATCTATAAAGAAAAAAATATATTAAATAGGGAAGACACGGAGAAGATGGACATACCAGGCAAGACAAACATATAGACTATTTTTTGGTATAGGTTGTAAGAAAAAGTTCGAAAAAATTCTAATACACAATATTGATGTTTCTAGCATTAAATTTCAATATTTGAATGACTCAAAAGGATAACATTATCAAAAAAAAAAAAAAAAATTAAATATACATTAATAAATCCGTTATCTAAAATCAAAAATAAAATTTTTTACATTTTTATAAACAACTAAATTATTTATATATCTACCAGACAATACAGAAACACCATCACATAAACTATTATATTCCATTGGATTTTTTAATTAAAATACAAACAATAAAAACTGCCTCTTTTTCTGTAATATAAGTAGTCTATTTTTTATTAATGTATCACAGGATGTCACTTTTGCTTACCCACTTTTAAAATATTTAAAAAATAATTAAAATTAACTTTAATTTAATTTAGTTAAATTTAATTAAATTTGAAATTTTCTTAAACTGTCTCATCATTCTAAAAGTTTTCTTAGTATTTAAAAAATTTCAATCAAACTGTATTTTTAGATGCTTCGAAATATTGACCTAATATTTTGCAGAGAGATAGAGTGTACGATTACGAAGAAAAACTATGTCTTGATTTTGCTTATATCGCAACAAAGGTTTTGTAATAGTAAAAGACTATTTACACTACAAAGTCGGTAAAAGAAGGACTAATTGATCTTGTTACAATAGATTTACAAATGAAGATTATGATGTTCCGAGAACTGATAAAAATAAAAAAAGTCAGAAAATAAAATCAATTAAAAGATAATTTTAATTTTAAGGCCAAATTCTCATTATACTATTAGGGCTACATGTACACTAATTACATTAATTATCTAGTTAACTTACACCAACATTTAAAAGAATATTTACTTATATGCAAAAATAGTGAATTTTTGACTGTGTATATTTGAAAATCTTGATAATAAAGCATTTTTAAATCTTGCAACAACATTTTTGAGGGCAAAAATTAATTTTGTACAATTAACAATATGTTAATATTTAAGGAGCCCGTAAGAACATTTTACGAGTTTTAGAGCTTTTTTTCGATTATTTGACTGTTCTTACAATAAAAAATTAGCAACACAAATGTTGTTTTTAAGTTATCCAATTTGTCTTATATTTTATCACATAAAGATATTTTTTATTTTTCTATTATTGTTAACTTAGGTGGATTTTAATTTTCAAACTTCACACTTAATTGTCTATAAAAATAAAAGTATTAGTTATAGGTAAAAAAATATTTTTGATTGTTTTTTAAAAATAATTTTCAATCGCAGTACTTAAAATAATGTACTTATATGTAATATGCGTTCACATATATCTATACTTATATGTTTCATCTAAAATTAAAAGTATGATTTTGCCAATATTTAAACTATTTTCGTCCAATCAAACAATCATAAAAACTAACATTCAACGAAAAAAAAACTAATGATCCAGCATTAACACAAGTAGATAAGGTAAACAGAACAATTCTAAAAGCCACGTTAAATAACTACACAAATCAGATGAAGCAGCGACGTTGATTCTCCTCAATAATCCTCAATAAAAAGAAGAAAAACTTGTGTACACGCGTATTTTTCTTTCTCAGGTCGCCGGACACTGGAAATCGACGAGCTCGTTGCTGCGCGGCTAGGAAAGGCCTCGGGGGTGGCTTGGACTGTCGGAGATGCGGCGGAAAGGTTTATCATGCGGAGATGCAGGTTGTACTTGCTTTTTTGTCTCTCCTTTTATTTTAGAGATTCTCGCGCATACAGAGTTCTTTAGTGCTAGATCTATGACTGTTATTGCGTGCTTGGTTTGATTGTAGTGGGCATTGTTTTAGAAATCAATTTAATATTTTTTTTTAATGTCATTGTTATATAAGAATGTCCATTTTTAGTAACTTTTTTGAATCTTTTAAGAAGTTGAAGATGTCTATAGTCTTATTAATATGTTGTTTGGTGTCTGATTATTAGTTGAGAAACAATTATTAGGAAGTTGAATTAATGTTTCGGTATGTCATTGAATTTTTTAATGTTGCAGAGTGCCTCGGGTTCAGCGTACCATAAAATCTGTTTCAGCTGTTTTTGTTGTCGGAAACCACTAGAACCACTCACTTATCATGAGCACTGCGGTTACGTTTTTTGTAAACGTAAGTAAGAAGCTCATAAATTTAATTTACTTTTGAAACAAAGTTATAAAATAAGAAAAATAAGATTATCGAAATTTTTACTTTTTTAATATTATTTTAAGAAACTATAATCGTTTTAATAAGTAAACTCTATTGCTGGCTACAAACTATCTTTATTCAGAAAATTTCGCCGATGTTTCGGTCGTGTTACAAAAAAATTCCTTTTTCAAATTTATTTAAACTTTTTAAGTTTGATTTGCCTTTCCATTAGATTATAAATTTTGAATTTAAAATAAATATAATGTATTAAAATTTGATTCTATGTGACAAAATACTTAACTTTTCTAATCATAGTAAAACAAATAAAAATGAATGCTTAGCTTGAAAATAAATTTAAAACCATTTTTGTAAAAATATTTATTAAAAATATTCTTCATCCCTTCCAGAATGTTATATGCGGAACTTCGGACCACAAGGTTATGGATTTGGTATGGGCGCCGGAGTTTTGCAAACCCCCTTGTAGGGGCTTTATCAACTATGCGAAGCGAATTAAAGTTTTTGCTTTGATGTCGGCGACTGTATTTTTATATTCTCGCCGGCTCGACAGGGCTTTGATATACTCGCTGGTTTAAGATTTACATACTAGCTTTTACACGGATTTCCAGGTATTTCTCAAACTCGTTGCTTTCGTGTATTCTCTGAAAATATATCATGATTTTTTAATTGAATCTTGTACGAATAAAGTATGAAGATTTTTTGTATATTTTAGTATTTTAACAACTTTATGAAATAATTATTTTTTATATTCATGATATCATAAGATATTTAAAAGTTTTGCTAAATTAAATTGATGTTTTCAAAAAAAGTTTGGAATAATTCTAACAAATTAAAACTAATTATGATTTCTTCATCGAAATTTAGTCAACTCTCTAAAACCGTATGTATATGGAGGTAGCGGTCTGTCGGTTTAAAAGTTAATTTTGTTTTAAATTTGTTTAAAGTAGTGGGGGTTGTGATTTAGAGCCTTGGGTGTGTGCGTATCGCCGGTAAGTTTTTATAAAATACTGGCAATTTTTAAGAAAGATTAAAAAAAGTAAAATGAATGGTTTTTGGTTACATGTATGAGCTATTATTATTGTACCATAATATTAGAGAAATAAATTTGAAGAAGTTACAATTTTATTTAGATTTGATATTATGGATGGATAGTTAAATAGCATTTTCAGTGATCTTTTGACTTGATACGACGATCGCCCCTTTATAATATAACCTCGACTGCAGAGACATTTGCGTGGATTATAATGTATCTTTAATAAAATAACGAAAATTATTATTACTTGAACTTTTCACTTAGAATTAGTTAATTAGTTAAACAGTAGAATTATCTTATTTTACTGACTATAGCGAAGCAAGCAGAAATTCTACGTTGAGAGCTGGGTGGAAGCTGATCGATATAGAATCATTCGAATATGCAGAACCTTTTAAACAGCCATCCCTCCTCAAAACACCCAATCTGAACATACACAGGCATCCCCGGCTGCATCCGCTTGCGTATATTTTTAAATCTATTATCCACCTTCTTCTCCCATCCTCGAAACAATACATTCACCTTGATCCTCTTTCACGACAACCTCCCAAAATCTTTCACTAACCCCATAGGGATCAACCCCTACATAACCCAATAAACTATCTTCCCCACTATATAGACAAACCATCACTGATCGGAGTCAACCAAAAACCTCGCCCTCTTTTTTCCACGCTTTGCCGGAGAAAAGAACGCCGAGGAATTATTACAGTCAGACGCGTTACGGGCGCGCTCGAACATCCATTAAAACGCGCGCTGCCGCCGACAAACGCACGCGGGATTTTAACGTATATATACAGCTATATAATGCGAGGGCGGTGGGAAAAGGGTGGCGCAGGTTAGAAAATGGCCGCACGCGACGCCGACAATCGAACGGGGGTGCGCGGAAAGAAAAGCGATTTATATTCGCGTTCGCGAGACGGAGAGGAGAGCTTCGGGGGGAGCTGGGACGGGATGAAGCGATAAAAATTGAGAGGGTATATTAATGGCGGTGATTGCGAGGATATCGGTGTAGGTTCTTAGAGAGGGGTATGTTTATAGTTATTGTTCTATTGTTTGGATTTGAATAAGGATATTGAGGTGAGGTGAGGTGTTTGGGAGGGTGTAATAAGATAGTCGAGGTTTTGATTGCTGTAAAGTTTTATTTGAGAATAAATAGTACGATATTTTTTCATTTTTAATGTGTTTGGGTAGTAAATGATATTTTACAGTGGGATTTGTGAGTTCGAGGTTTTAACAGACGCAGTTTTTTCCTTCGCAATGGCTTTTCGAGCCATTCTTACAGGACATTCTGCAGATAAATGGAAAGCAGACTTGCGACATAGCTGTAACAGAAACAGATGATGCGTTATTATATTAATAATTTTATTCGTTATTTAATATTATATAGGTGTAGTTAAAAAAGTAAAGAGAATTTTATAAGAATAAGATGAATTTCTTTATCAAATATACCTAATTTCGTTGATAAGTACTGAAATCACAAAAGCAATGTAATTAGAAATGAAAATATAATAATATCAACATTACAATAATCAATAAAACTATTTGAAATGAAATAGCTTATGAATAATAATTTTCGAGTTATTTATTACCAGCGAAGTCAGATTAAGATGAAATAAGTAAAATGAAACGTTAAAATAAGTTAGAAAATACTTTACTTTGACCAAGTAATAGAGTCAAAAAAATAATCAACAGATAAAACAGAAACTTCATTTTCGCCTAAGCGAAACAAAATTCTTTTAGTGTTGTCCATGCAAGAGAAACTTTTATTCTAACCGTTTCGCACTTATTGCGATGTATTTATAGTCTCCAGAACAATGAATGTTTTCTTTAATACTTTATGTGGTCGTTAAAGTTCACGTAAGCATATTCCGCAAATTGAAGGTTCCGATATAGTGAATTGAGATAATAATAAATTTTATAATGATTATATATTGAAACGATTTGCGTTTAAAAGTTTTATTTGATTTTAATGAATTTTATAATAAAACCTTGATAGAAGGTCATTCGTAACAAATAGTCAATTCTTTACGTAATAAAACCGCAAATCTCAAACGAATGTTTCATACCAATAAGCATGCATAAAGAATTCATTACAAGAATTTATCACATTTCCTATTAAAATTTGTTTGATAATTACAATTACATAAAAATTACATAATTTAATGATACTTCCTAGACAAAAAGTAAAAATCGTTTGACAGCATCAACCGTGAAAAGTATATCAATTTTAATTTTTGTTTCAAACTCATCGCAGATTATGTTTCTATAGAAAACTTTCTTTGCTCCACTTTAATTAGAAATTTCTGCCTTTCTCTGTGTAATTAAAAAAGCAGCGCTTCATTGCTACAAGATCGAAGACCGCCAATAAAAATACACCCCCGCAATTACACTCGCCTGAATATCTAAAACCCCTCGAAAGCTCAGCCGTAAACAAGCGGCTTCTCGAGCCGCTTTTTTCAGCAACGATAAGAGAAATCCAAAGGCTCAGCCTAGAAAAATGGAGCGACGATAAATACAGGGGATGAATTGAGAAGGAAGAGAGAGAGAGAGAGAGGGCGCGTTAGGAAGGCCCCGTTCCCGCCGCGCTGGCTATATAATACCCAGGGAGGACAGAAAAGAAAGAGTAGAGCGCGCAAGGGGAAATGAACGCGCAGCGGCGGCCGGAAGCGAAAGAGAGAGAGAAAGAAGAAAGTGAGAGCGCGGTTGGTTTATTGAGTCTCTCTTTCTCTCTCTTCTCGGCTCGGGAATTGCAGCAGCGAGAGAGAGAGAGGGGGCGGGACGTTTATATAGCTTTCAAGCGCAGGAGCTTAATCTAATTTCAAATATAAATCTGCCGGCCGCGCTCCCTCGCTTTGTACGAGCTCGCCGAGCGCGCGCCCCGCGACTTTTATCGTATGATATACCGGGCTACGAATAATCTCTCTGCCCTTTTCGCGTAGTACACTGGAGAGAGAGAGAGAGGGGGGAGGGGAGATGCTAGGACGAACGAGCTAGAGGAGAGGACGATGGGAAAATAAAGAGGAAGGGTTGAGCGGGGAAGGTTATGACGCCGGTGATGGTGGTAATAATGATAACTATTATAATTGGTTGAGATGGCTGGGATTAAGAGCGAGGGCTCGGCTGTGTTTTTATTTTTATTGTCACATGGGAATGGTTTCGTACTAAATTGGTTTTTTCTGATTTATGTGGAGTAATAGAGTTGGCTATATTGTGGAGTTTGGAAAAACGTGTATCTTATGTAGTGCAGGCTTGAAAATATACTTGGTAAAAATTTTTGGAGTAAGACATATCGTGTATCTTACCGACATAATCTTTACTTAAGCATGACATTTTAAAATCAAGCATAACAATTTCTAAATCTATTATCCCGGTGGAAATTACAAATTATATCGTTAGAAAAGACTGGATTCTATTGGAATATATACCTTGTCCCTGCCCATTTCCCATATTCTAGAATATAGTCTTTACATATCGGTAGAACAAAATTCGATTGAAATTGGATCGAAAAATCCCTAGATTACTCGATATTTTTAATCAGATTTCGTAGTTTTTTTTACATAAAATAATATTGTAGTTTATTTAAAAGATTTAATTTATGTTGATTTAATGCCTTGGTTAATATGTTACATTTGATACCAGTTACTTTATATACAGTGGTTATTTGGATCATTCTATTTAAAATATGCCTAAAAATTTTCGAAAAGTAAGATAACTCAACTTTTTTAGCATAATTGAGCTCCCAAATTTGATAACTCGCCGAACGTTTAAACAAATATATTATAATTAATTTTTATTTCAGAAAATACTGATTAGATTTAAAAAGTTGCAGTACAAAACATATTTATATAGAGATATTTTACGTGACCTGCACATTTTTTTATTTAAATTTTCAACCGTTTTGGGATCTTTAGGACAATACTTTTACTCGTGTTCGAGGACTTGGTGAGTTATCGAATCCGGACATTCAATTACATTTAATTTATTTTTTTTTTTTTTTGAGGTATTAGAAATAAATTTCTTTCTTGATCTATGCGAACCAAGGTGTTAGTTTTAGATAATACATTTAT
>UELX01006304.1:0-11236 GCA_900480035.1 Eupelmus urozonus | reverse complement strand
CCTAAGCTCGACTGATTCGCGAATTAAAAGTCAAACTGATACACATACACTAAATAAATTAGAAACATCCTTGTTTGTCAAAGATCAATACACCTTACCATTATTTAAACAAACTACTACGAACGAAAACTTCTATCAATTATTATAGTCTTATTTCATTGTTTTTTAGATAAATAATTTTATTCTGGATGGTTTGAATGACAATACTTTTGGTGAATCGGTTTCTTATATATTTTATGAGGTTTTCGAATTGGATGAGAATAATAAATTTTGTGTGTTCAGAGGATTCAATTGCATACAGTTTTGAATATTGCAGTGATAAAGACGGGTTCATTGGAAATTTGTGTATTCTCTCGCCAAAGATAATTGATACTCCTGTTCCGTATTTTGAATACTGAGCATCGGTAAATATGTGAATATAATTTTCCATTTGTAACAAAAACGCATGGTTATTATTGTTGTTTGATATATTGAGTGCCTCAGTAGGGTTAAACGGACGAGTTTTTAAAATTATGTAGAATGTCTTAATGTCTTCGAGCATTTGTTAATAAGATTTGGGAAGATTTCTATTTCTAAATACTGTGTGTGGTTTAGGATTAGAGAAAATCATATGGTCTATTTGGTTCCTTGGAGTTGCTGAAAGTTTGCAAGCATAGTTGTATATGAATATTGCATACAACAAGATATCGTACGGAAATCTGCTAGAGTAATTCTTAGTCCGGAATTGTGTCTAATTGTTTAGTTGCCTTTGACGCATCATACAGAATATTCCCATAATAAATTTTTAGATAATTCTTAGCCTTGTATGAGTTAAGTGATACGTGTTTATGTGAGCGTTCCAAATTAGTTTTTTATCGAATCTGAGACCAAGTATTTTTATTTGTTGAACTTCTTAAATGTATAATCACTATTTAGTTTTAAAGTGATCTGGTTCGACAGTATGTTACTTTTTGAAAAAATAATGAATCGGGATTTAGAGCCCGAAAATTTAAATCACGATGAGTACGACCATAATTGGAGTTTATTTAATGTTTTTTGCATAATTTCTTAAGATATTTAGAGGCTGTTATACCTTGGTAATATATTATTAAATCATCCGCAAATAAGCAATATTTAACCGGAAGATCAATTGTATCTACTATATCATTATTAGCTATCAGGAAGAGAGTCGTACTGAGAACGAATCCTTGTGGGACTCCGTTTTATAGTTTTTTAATTGGTACCCCATAAACTGCCGTTAACTTTTACTTGTATTAATCTTTCTCTAAGACATTTACATATATTATGAATTTTTAATATGACTAAGGTTTTTTGTAAAGATTCAATTACTCTGTGTCTGCAAACCATTTCGAAAGCGCTTTTTCTACATCTAGTGCTATTGCTACAAGCTGTTGTTTCTTGCGAAATGTATCACATATAGCGTTTTCTAGTAGGATTAGTTGGCCAAAGGTGGTGCGATCTTGTCTGAATCGACTTTTCTATGCGACGTAAACATATTGTTTGCTTCGAGAAATGTTTTGAGTCGCTTGTATAGAATCTTTTCTAATAATTTACTAAGATTATTCGTTAAAGATATGGGTCTATAATTTTTTGCAAAGGAAGCACTAGCTTTACCTGGCTTGGGGATTGGCATTGTAATGACCGATTTCCATTGGTCCGGAAATTCATCTTCAAGCCAAATAGTATATTTAAGAGTTAGTTCATATGTAACTTATTGCTAAAAAAGGCAGGTCTTTTTTAGCAAAATATTGGGGATCTGATCGGGACCCGGGCTGGAGGTTTTATAGTTTTTTAATGTTCCTATTATCTCTTCTAGGATTATTTAATAATTCGTTTGAACAGTTTGTCCTGTGTATAATCTTTTTTTCTTCTGTTTTTCTTGTTTATTAGGAAGTTTTTTAAAACAAAACTTATTATTAGAGACAGTTGTATAAATTTAAGTATAACTAAACTTATTAAATGATGTAAGAAATTGAAAATTATTGTAAAATGATTACATATATTTTATTTATTTATTTATTTTCAGAGTTACATACATAACAGTTATAGAGTCTCACAGTAGAATTATTTTCATAATACACATAGGAATCGCTGAACTCCTGCAGAGGAAAATGATATTTCCTGTTCACAGGTCCGGATTAACAAAATGCTGGTTAACTAACTATATACTGCGTTCGAACACGCGGTAATAATTACCACTCAATATACAACTCTCACTCATACTTCCATACTAATAAATGATTCACGAACAGTTTTGCATTATGACAATTTATAGAATATTAAATACTTTAATTCTATGTACGTTATATTATAAAGCAAATTTATAGAATATTAAATACTGTAAGCAATATGTATTAAATAATGTTAACTACAATTGAGTCTAAACAAATAAATTATTTACTAAAATAGTAAATTTTGGTTTATTGTATTTAAACAAGTGTAATTTTAATAAAGAGATCACTTTTTTTGGGTAGAGTTCGATAAAAAACAAAATACAGTTATCAAGTTATTTTTTCGAAATATTTTTGCTAAACGATACTAACAAATTGTCAAAAAGTTGCATTTTATTAGTAACAAAATGAACTTTTATCTAAGAGATAAAATTTAATTCAGCTTGCAACAAAAAATTTACTTAATAATTATAACTAAAACAAATACGTAGAAAAGTAATTTAAAATTTTTCCGCGCTTACGTCTATTCACTTATATCGAAGTAGTTGTCATTGTCTTATAAACGTGACATGTTTAGTTGTGCCGTACACCGTTGTGCGACAGTAAGTATAGTATTATACTTAGTACTAAGTTAGTACCCAGTACCTATACACGAGATGACCAATTTCAGTGACACTACTACCACTAACCAATCAAAAATAATTACTGACAATTTATATAGTTATAAACTCGAATAGATAGAGAACCAGTTGTTTATCACTCCTCGAACTCCAGGAAGCGATAATTCACGTACTGTTATATGACGTACTAAAATGGTCATTACCTGTCATAGATGATAAATTGTACTTTGTAGATCGTAATATAGTATGGTAATCATGTACTATTCCAAATCCTAATTTAAAAACGAACAGACCATCATAATAGATCCTCAAGTTGATTCACATGGCTGCGATGCGGCGAAGAGTCAATAAGACCTTTAAGACGGCGTATAGGTTATTTTTTACCGATAAATCATAAAAAAATCTTTATCTTAAGAAAATGAATAACTTAATTTTGTAATTATTAAAGAGGCCTATATTGCAAATAATTTATTTACAAAAGAAAATAATTATTTTTAAAGGTTATGTTTCTTCTCTAAATATGTAAGTAAACGTTTTTCATAGTAGATGATTTAAGAAAATTTTTCAATTGTTTCGATATTTTGATAAATAATTATTCTTTATCCTTAACAGTTTATAAAATGGGACTTTTCATTCGCCCTGGAGCTTGCATTATACAATGTACAAAACGAATGTTGTGCAATGCAGCGGCTCAAAATTATAAATCACCAAGTGTTGTATTTAGAAAAAAAGAAGATGTTCCTTTTCGTCACATAATTCGATCTGATTTAGATATCCATAAAAAACTTCAGTTTAATAAAGTAGATGATAAAGATTGGTGTTCATTACGCCAAGATTTGTTGAAAAATTTTGATATATCTGAATCTGTAGTTGATTCAGTAGTTTGCAATATTTGTTATCATAATGATAAGCATGAACAGGCGATAAACTATATTAAATTTTTAGAAAAAAATAATTATGAACTTAATTTAAATACAATAGGAATCTATCTTGTGTCTTATTCAAAAAAACAATTAGTGACTGAAGAAGATGAAAAAGAAATAGGCAGAATTTATGACAATCTCCGAAAGCAGTATCCTTTATTAGATGGAAAAACATGTTCTGACTGTATAATGGCATTAACACTGACAAAAAGATGGAAAGAATCATTACAATTGATAGAAATGATAAAAGAAGTAGGTAAACCAGGATCAAGTGTTATAGGAACTATAATTGCTGCTGCTTTCAGGCATAAAGAGCCCGACTTTGCTTGGGAAATGATAAATGCTGTTAGTAAAGATGGAACATTACCTTTACATCACTGTATATACCCAGCTTATTTAGAATACTGCGTAAATAATTTTAAAAATAGTGAATTAGAAACTAAAATTGAAAAGATGTTTAATTTTTGGAAAGAAAAAAATATAACCCCACCAGAACATGTTATCGATCAATATGTCAGTGTTTATAAAACATTTGGATATTATGCAAGTTTTACTTCAGTGACTAAATAGTAAGTAATTCAAAATTCTTTTTACTATATCCATTCTTTATTTATATTTATGATACCTTGATTAATTTAAAATTGAAGAAATTACAAAATATTTTTATATTATTAGTGGAAAATGTAAAAGCTGCAAGCATACACTTCAACATACTGAGATTAGTCTTGGAGACTTCAAAACTCTATCTGCAGTTATATTAAAAAATGTTATCATAGGAAGTAATATATATCGCAGTGCATCACCACAAGAATTAAAAAGATACAAACTCTTTATTGAAACAATGAAACCTTATGATGTTGTAATTGATGGATTAAATGTAGCTTACTCCACTCGGGCAATTACCCAACGTGGTTCTCTTGAAAAAGTAAATTTTTGCAAGATTTTTAATAGTTAAAATGCTTTTAAACAAGTAATACAGTTTGTGTTATCTTAAAATTGTAGGTTTTGAATGTTGTTAATTATTTTAAAGACAAAAGAGTTCTTGTTATTGGTCGAGCTCATATGAATTGGTGGTCAAGGGAAACAATGAGTGAGATAGAAAAAAAAGCAGATATTTTCTTATTAAAGAACATGTAAGTATAGTAGGAGTATATATATATATAAATATTTGTATGCCTAACTGTTTATTTTTTCTTTCATGAGAATGAAAAAGTTTAATAATAGAAAATTTTATATTATCCACAGGTCTCAGGATGATCCTTTTTTACTGCATGTGACACTCATAAGTGGTCCTTCCACTTACTTTGTTTCTCGAGATTTGATGAGGCAGCATCATCACAAAATTGCTGATAAATATTTAATGAATTTGTTTAAAAGTTGGCAATTGTCTCGGCAATATATGTATAAAAATGTTAAAGGATCATCAGAAATTATACTTTTACCACCAATGCAGTTTGAACCTTGTGCACAAAAGCATCAACATGGTTGGCACATACCTTATGTTGTAAATACAAGTATAATTTTACCAAATCAATACAGTGCACCAGAAAATTGGCTTTGTTTAAGAAAATTCTAAACATTGATATTTTAAAATGGCTTTTACATATTTGTTAAACATGTTTCTTGGTAAAGTGAGTTTGTATATAAAAGTTTATATATATTAATTGATTTTTTATGTATAAAAAAAAATACATAATTTTGTAAAAATGGTGAATTTCTTCTTAGATTACCAAGTTTTATTTTTGTTTTATTTAGTAATATATTTTTAACTGCTTAATATTTTTTGTGATTTGAATTTAAAATTTCAGATTTATGGAAAAAAATACATCTGAAAATTAAAATTAATCTTATTAATATAATCTTTTCATTGAAATTATTTTTCATTTAATATGCATTTTACACAGATTAAAAAGTGATAAAAAATTTGTTTCACTCACCTCGCTATCTGTATTGAAACCACACAGTACAATATCATAAGCATATTCACAGCTATCTTCTTTAAATGGCACTGTAACGTAAAGTAAAGTTGGTATTTTTTAATAATTATGTAACATTTGGTGGCCTAAAAATGTTACCAGTTCTCATAATTGTTTCGAAAAAAAAAAATTGTTTATAAGTGCTATGTTTTTGACAAATTCTTAATAAATTTTTTAAATTTAAATCATGAAATTAAATTTCTTAAAATCTAAGTAATAAATTTAAAAAATGTAAATAATGATATTAATATTGAGATGATATTAATCATGAGGATCTATTTCTTTTTTATCAAATTATTACAAATATTTCAAAAACTATTAAACTGACCTGTATTTACACAGGTTTTTCCAATTTCTTTCAATCGTGGTACAAGTTCTTCTATCACTAATGCATCAATTTGATTGTTAAGCACTCTTTCTGATACTTGACCTTGCTTGTTCATCTACAATTATAAAAAAAACTATTTATTTCTTTATTATTTAGAAATATAATAAAATCTAAATAAATCATTAAATCTAAAAATTAAGGGGATTAATTTTGTAAGTAAGCTTAAAAAAGCTTAATAAGCTTTTCAATTGCAATTAAAAAAAAAATTAATTATTTTTGGCTTTTATTTCAATATTTTAAATAACTTAATTTTAATGAAAGTCTCACAAAATAAGCTGATTTTTTTCATTCAGTGCTTTTATAATTCTTTTTCTTTTAAAATATCAACGTATTAAACGCATATTTACTAGTTTATTTAAAAGTAAGTTTTTAACATTACTTACGACTTTCATCATCGTCATAATACATTTAAAGTAACACATAAGTGGTCGAACTTTTGGAAACTCCCCTCTTGAAGCAGCCTCTCCTAAATCTGATGCAAAAAAGTCTTAAATAAAATGGTTATTAATTGAAGATTAAAAACTATTTTTTAAATATACTTATTTTAAAATAAGCTAACGTAATTTATTACTGACCATCAGTAAGTCCAGTTTTAGTTTTACAAGATTTTCCCATAGGCTTCATCATCTCTCTCACCTCAGGCAATGTCATTTTTTTCTATCAATGGCAAGAGAAATCACAGGATTATTATTTATTTTTATTTATTTTTATAAATTTATGTACACTGAGAAAAGTCATTATTTGCAAGTGTGTAATTTTAAGACTATAGCAAAAATATTTTTTTTATCTTCTAAAAGTTATTTTACATGTTAAAAAAATAGTATTTAATAAATTGAGCATAAATATATTTTATTCTTTTTAATAGTTAAGAAATAAGTAATCAATGCAAAAAAAATCAATTAAAACATTTAATTAGTACTAAATTCTTTCTTTTCTCAATACACTAATAGTTAAAACTCACTGCACTTTCGATAGTTTTACATTGAAATAACACTATAATCACAACTGACAAAGACGCTAAAATGAACAAATTCATTTTCTTCCGATTTAATTTCTGATTTTATAAGCCTTTACAAAAACTTTTAAATCGCTAATCCTTTTCATTGTACTCAGAAATCACTTTTATATCGGAAGACTAAGTTACTAAGCACAACTCAGATCGCGTTAATTGCCATGCAATCAAGGTAATGAGGTGGATTTATATTAGGAATGTATGCTTTTGAAAAATGTAGGTTCTAAGCATGTATTACTTAACCTAAGGTGTTGGATCATTCATTATGTCTAATTTTACAATGAATATAATTAGTATTTAAATTATGTAATTTATAAAAAAAATTTCTCATTTAAAAAATTGCAATGATTTTTTTCGTTATTATTTAGCTTATACCAAAGTGATCGAATGCTAAAGGCATGCAGGAAACAAAATATCGACTTCCCTTATTCAAATGACATGACGCATATGCGTAAACTTATGTTGTAACTCAAGTATAGGACGAGAATCTTGGCACGTAAAAGAAGCGATAAGGGTAAGTCTGTAAAAAGAACTGTGGCCATAGTCGCTCGAACCGCTGAACAGTGAAGGCGTGTAAATCGTCCTCGCGTAATTCCGTATTATGATCTTTAAAATAATCGTTTTTTAAATATATAAACTAATAAATATTTAAATTTAAAAATAAACAATTAAACTTGAATAGAATAAAATAAAAATATTTAAAAAACCTTAAAAAATCTATAAACGCTTATTTGCTGTGACATTCTTAAAATTCGAAAATAGTATTTTTATGTCGGTGTGAACAAATAAATTTTTTCTAGTGTATTTTGGTCCGCAGAATCCCAAGTATTTGGATGTATATTCAAGATAGGTTTGGTCATTATTAATAATTTTTATAAACAATTAAAAATCAATTTACATATTCTTATAAATTTTTATATTTTAAAAATCAGAAAAATTATGTTGTTTAAAAATTTTATAATTTTTGAAAAATATTATGTAATATTTTTTGAATTGCAAAGATCAAGATTATTAATTGTTTTTAGAAATTTTCAATAGTAAAAAACTAGTATTTTTTGAGTTTTTATCCACAAATGAGGTTTTACGCCAAAATACATTGTAGAAAAAATAAATCAACTTTAAAAAATAAACGAAGCCATCTGAGCACTTAGACTATCTTTTTTCAAAATGGCTTTTTAAACCAACTTTGGAGCAGAACGAATATTTAACAAATCGATTCATTTTGACGTATTTTAAAAACAATTTTTCATTTTTTGATTTTATTTCTTAAACTTTTTTCTTGTTCATCCAATTATTTTTTATATTATTTTCTTCATTCAAGTAGTTACTACTATCTTTTTTAATAAATGTTTTGTAATAGAATCTTAAAATTGTAGAATTATAGTTGCAAGGCGGTGGAGTAAGAACGTAATAAGCATAAAAATTCAAGGATTCTCAAATATATGATGGCCAGCTTTTATAGCCTTTTTTTATCCGACAAGGGTTGATGAAATGGCTATGAAAAATAAGCCAATCCAAAAAGTTAAGTAAATATTACTTAGTGTCTTTAAACTTACTATCACTAAAAATAAAGGAGAAGCCAAGAAAAATATCTTCAAATCATGATTCCACGAAGCAATTAATGAAGTGCATCCAGCAGCTAATATACTTTCCGTAGCTAAGTATAAAACAATACTAAAGATTGTTTCTTTTATTTTATTAAATATTTCTAATATTATACAACATAATGTAACAAAATCTTCTGCAGTAATATTTTATAACGGAAATAGGTTTTTTAATTAAGACACGCATAATTATGTCAAGAAAACTATAGCGAGAATGTAAATTTTTATTTTTTTATAATAAAATATAAAAGTATAATGAAATTTTTATATAGAATTTATATTTTTTTCTTTACTCTCTAGTTATTTTTCTAGACAAAATTTTGGAACAAAAGTTCAAGATTATTTTATGTAACTTATTTCTTTTGAGTTACTAAATATTCGAATTATATGAATACATTTTTGCATAAATTTTCTTATTTAGTTGCGGATATTTAGAAGCTGGGTTGCAAATAATGCCAATTTAAGTCCAAATAAATAATAATTACATTTTAATTTTTAATTATTAAGATTTATAATTGATAATTAAATTTTTTAAATTATTAATTATTTTCGAATTTAAAATAGATAATTTAATTTTTAATTCCAAAAATTTTAAGAATAAAATATTATTTATTATTTATTTGAAATTAAGTTTTCAAGTTTTTAATTAATTATTTGCAACCCCACCCCTCTCTACGGAAAACAAATGAATGTAATCGAGAGTAACTGTAAATAAATATAATAATATATTTCGTTTGAGACATAAGCAACAGTTATTTGCAGTTATTAGTAGTTATTAACAGTTATTCACAATTATTCACAGTTATAAATCGTTGTTCACAATTTATTACAATGTTGTTTTTTTAAGGTACACATGTGCCTCACACGGATCCCACATAGTAAGCACATGGTTACCATATGATTACTACATAGAAACCATATCGTATTTTGGCAAGGGAACCACATGAAAAACTACACTAAATTATAATCAATAAACTTATTATTATAACATATACTACATAAATATATACATACAAAATTTAAAAAATCGTATTTTATTGATATTTTGTAATTTAAATTTTTTGATTTGAGTCGGAATTGAACCCGCGAGTTTTCTAATTATTAAGCTGTTACTTTATGCACTACTCCGCGGCCGCTTTGTGAGCCCTTTAAAGTAAATGCGCTTATCTACACGTATCGATTGTACTACTATACAATCTTTCAAAAATGCAATAATTTTTTTATTTTAATGTTGATTCTATCATAATAGTTTTTATAATAGTTATAAGTAATATATACAATAATTGTAAAAACTCTCTAAAACTCTTGGACTGAAAAAGTTACGCTAATCTTATAGTGATTCTAATTTTAAATTTCTGAAATTTATTTATTACACAAATATCAATATTTTTTAGTTTTCGAGTATTAGACCAAGCAGTATTGCACTGCTCTTAAGTCAGCCTGGCAAACTGGACATCTTCTCAGGAGTTAACTATTATTTTTTTATTTTCAAGTATGACGCAGGTTACATTCACCTGCACATCTTCTAGAGGAATTAATTATTATTTTTTTATTCTCAAGTGCGTCACAGGGTGCACTCTCTTGTAGATGATACCTCGCCAATCTGGAGGTCACCCTGAGCATCTAGATATCTTCTACTATTGTCAACGTATTGTCTAGGCCTGTGTAAAAGCTCGCTCGAGCCGAGCCGAGCCGGCCGAGAGCTAGCGTTTGGGCTCGCTGGCTCGCGAGCTCTGACTGGCCCAAACGCGGACTCGCGAGTTGGCTCGGCTGGGCTCGAATGAGCTAAGCTCGAGCTTTTGCTCAGGCCTAGTATTGCCTAATATTTTTTAATTTTCGAATATATCGCAGGGTGCACTCTCGTATATAATGTATCGTCGACCTGGAAGTCATCCTAGCTGTCTTCGACATCTTGTACTTTTATTTTTTAGAAAATTTCCAGGTGACCAAGATGATTTTCAGGTTGGCAAGATATCATCTACGTAAGACTTCCAACCAGTTACCCCAGAGTTTAAGTGAGTTCTTACAATTATTGTATATATTATAATTATTATAATAACTGTTACGATATCATCAGCATTAAAATGAAAAAATTATCGCATTTTTGAAAAATTATATAGTAGTACAATCAATATGTGTAGGTAAACGCATTTACTTCAAAGGACTCAGAAAGTGATCGCAGAGTAGATGGATAAAATAATAACTTGATAATCAGAAAACTCGGATTCAATGCCGACTTAAATAACAAAATTTAAATTCAAAACTATCAATAAAAAACGTTTTTTAAAAATATTTTATGTAAATTTATGTAGTATATGTTAAAATTATAATGTTATTGATTATAATTTAGCGAATTATTAATTTATAAATATTAAAAAAAAATTGTGAACCCTTCTTAAAAAACCGCTGCCAATACTTTGGCACGTAGCTTCCTCAAGAACAATTTATTGTTCCTATATGTATGTTATATTTTAAATATTAAATATATAGTTTAAATATTGAGTATGTTTGATCGTATATTTTTTGAATTATCGACATCTTT
>UELX01006303.1:0-11242 GCA_900480035.1 Eupelmus urozonus | reverse complement strand
TATTACTAAAATACCCATGGTGACCCCTTCTGAAATTTCACAAAGAACAAAATGAGCTCAGGCTCGTTAAAATTGTATACGAAAAACAAAGAAGATTGCAGTGTTTTATGACGTTTTTCTTTTATTAATAATATCAGCGTATCCGGGGTTTGAAATAACTTAAACAAAATTTTAATCACCTTCTGAAAATAATTTCTTTTTATGTACGCTTGCTTATGCATTGTGAAATTAATAAAATTAAAGTGAAAAAATTCATGATTTATGTCCTATATATACTGATAGAGCCACCTTAATACAATACTGTTATAACATTGTTACAACATTGATACAATATGGCCTTGTGTCCATTGTGGGAAAATGGAACTAATGGTTTAGCACTAATGGTTTTTTCGTGGTATTATACAAAATACTGCATCGGTAGCAATAGTAATTAATATATTATAGTAACATCATGCCAATATTGTGTTAATATTGCCACAATATTGATACAATATTCATACAATACTGACACAATATTGATACAATATAACTATAAAATATATTAATTCACCCGCGCTAAAAAATTTACACTCGACGAAATATCGGAAATACTTTAGGCAATATATTGTTAGTCCAATATAATTTAACATTTCGCCAATATATCGCAATGGAGCGAATACGATATATCGATATATATGCCGATATATCGCCCATACATTCGCCCGTATATCGCACAAATATATCATAATTTATATTATAAAGTCCTGCCCACAATTGGCACTAAAGCTTTTGCTGTTTATTATTTATGCTATAAAATTGATCCAATCTTTACAACTGATACTAAAACTTTTTAATAAATTTTCAGTTATATTTCGAATATTAATTTATAGAATATTAATATATAATAGAAGTTTAAAGAAACGCTGAATTATGGAAATCTGCTTTAATAATATAAATATTATAACATAAAATTTTTAAAAACACATCGGTTTATGAAATGAAAATATTTTAGAAACAATTTTCTCCAAATATTTGATATTAACGAACGAAATCAAAATTACACCCCTTACTAATCCATTACAAAACTCCAGCATATACAATTTTCTCCCTTAAAATCTCAGAAAAACAAACTGCATATTTTCGCACTGAACTACAATTACACGTTTGTCCACATGCATTGTTTGTCCAAAGCACGCATCAGCTAATTCTCCATTGGCGCGTGAATTCTTTGAGCACACAACGCACACTACGACCCGCACATATATATTCGCACAGAAGCCAACGACCTCCGACTCGCGGACAACGGGGCTCATTATCCCTGTTGATGGGAGGAACGCGACCCCAGGACTGCACGGATAACGAGTGGAATCGGCTGTTGCGGAAGGCAACTCTGGCCTTTTTGCGGAAGGACCGTGGCATTGTTCAGCGGAGATGCGAGAGGCTCCTTTTGTTGCGAGCTGCATGCGCCGGATCAGTGCGGAATTTCGCGTGCTTGCGGAGCTGGCTGATGAATCGGGACACCTTTTTTAGAGCTAGATGTTTGACCTGTTAGTTCTTGTTGTTTTTTCGAAACTCGCAGTTTCGTGCGTTCGATTTAATTAATTAAATTAAACAAAATACATTTTTCATTTCGACTTTTTAAAATAAAATAATAATACACATAGAGTTTAAAAATTGATATTAATTATATTTTATTTTATAAAAGTATAGGTAAATTTTTTCGTGCAATAGTAATAAGCTCCGTGAATGTAGTTTATTTAAGTTTTTTCTTTTCAAGTCGTTGAAATGCCGAAAATTCAAAGACTTGCTTTCGGGCAGAATCTAACCTTTGCGTACTTGCTTTTAGGAACGAAAGTTCAATTCGTGCATACATTTCGACGCTAACGAATCTAATCGGCGAAAGTTCCGGAGACGCGTAAAATTCGCGCGAAAGTTAGCGAAAAGTGTATTTATGCGCACACGTTGAAGGAAACGTATGCACTGCAGCAGCGAAATATCTAGCGCGGAGCCAAAGAAAAGCCGTCACGGTTAAAGAAGTTTAGGTCGGTCTAAGGAGTGTAGATTTTGGAAGTATTGTGAAAGTTTAGTTGGAAATCCATTGGACAAAATTCAATTCAATGGTCTAGTTTGATTTTCATTATGATGCGATAGTACAGCAATTGTAACACAATTTTCAATGTAGAATGTCTGTCTAGTAAACAAAAAGGATTTGCTAGTAGATATTGCAAAATTGTTTTCGATATCATTTTTAAGATTGAAAAATAATATTCTTAGAGATGATTTTGAGTTTATTATATGACACGTAATCTCATTTTAGTTTTCTAGATAATATCTCGTTCATAAATATTCATTTTTGGATTCACTTTGTAATTTATTCATTAATCTCATGAATATAACCATGTAGCTATTTCGATGTAGTAGAATCCAAAATGTAATTAAAACCTTAGCCAAACACCTAAACTTGTTAAGTTTTATATATATTTAAAAAACAAATAAACAAAACAAATGCAACATCAAATTGTCACATTCCCCCTGAAAAATCATCTTACTCAAACATCGCCATGAAACATCGCATCTCAAAGCAACCTCAGAATTTCAATTAACCCTCTCAGCGCACTCTGCGCATTCACGAACTCAAAACTTATTGTAATAATCACTCTCTCCCTCTCTCTCTCCTTACCTCTCTCACACATGCAGTCTGAAATTTCATTACGAGCCTGAGCGCGAGCCTCCCAGCTGTGCTCTTATACACGCCGGGCCAAAGGAACCTCGCGTACGTGCAGCTAGTAGTAACGGCACGGCTCGAGTCAGCCAACAAAGGTTGACCTCCTCCTCTTCTCCAAAGGAGCACGAGCTTGCGCCGATGCGAGCCTCCTGAGCGTGCGCTCTTTACCAGAGAAAGCTTTATGTGTACACTGCAATGGAGCGACGTAGTTCTAAGGTCGATGACGAAATTACGCGCCGCGTGCTGCGGAGATAGGCCGAGAGTGATGCGCGCGAGCTCGCTGAATGCGACTTGGCTGGGTTTTGATTCTGGCGCGCGTTGTTTGGCGAAATCTTGCGAAAAGCTGGAACGATGATCAGAGGCTCTTTGTTGTGTGTTTTGATGAAGGTGTAAGAGAAGATTGGCATTGCGAAGAGCAGATTTGATAATCTTAGTTTGTTTGCTTATAAAAATCATGATTTTTTTATGAATATTTTGAAATTTATAAATGTTGTTAATGTCTTTTCATTAGAAAATTTTATGAAAAGATATCATTACCTAATAAATATACAAACATTACATCTATATTGAATTTATAACAAATCGAAACCATTATTAACAATTACCAATTCTAAAAAAACCCATACACATTTCATCCAAACATTTCAACTCATCCTTTACGCCTCTTTACCCACACACGCTCAGCCAGCATAGAACAATACAGACTCACAAAAGCTCCTTTGTACCTTTGAAGGTCAGGCGACGCGCCAAGTCGTCGCCAAGTCGGCCCGCTCGCTCGTCCGGCACTTAGCCGAGCTCTACTACTGTATATGGCCGTGTATACCCAAAAGTGGTAAATGCGGAGACTCGTGCTCTACCTCTGCGTTTGTCTTGGCCTTTGTGGCCTGGAAACGCGGCCTCGATCGACTGACTTTCGGCCGGCGCGCCTGACTCCCTCAGCTGGATCGTTTTGGCCGCGTGTGTGCGAACGACGAAGGGCCTAGTGTTTGAGTTGCGGGCTCGAAACTCGGAAACTTGGATTCCGGCGTGTCTTCGAGCGGCGGGGGTATTGTTTCGGAAGTGATCCTGCTTGTTTCTGAGTTTAAATATCGTTTGAGTATTGGAACGATATTGCGATCGGATGTTCGAAAGTGTTGTAATGGGTTTATCTCGATGGAATGGACCGTTTGCGAATGATTGATGAAGTTTTAGTTAATTATTTAAAATTGCAATTTAAATTAACTTAATTAACTTATGTAAATTAATTAATTAAAATTTATGAAATTATTTATGCAATTACAATGTAATTATATAACTTTTGAATATATTAATTGACGAAATAATTTTCGAACAATATAATTACAATTTCATATAAATAACATTAATCGTTTTCAGTCTCTTTCAATTTAATCTACTGTTTTATCTCATCAGCTGACTAAGTAATTTTCCGAATCCGATGCGCACTTGAACAAATAACCCCAGAACTGCGCTAAAAGGATTTCGCTCGAAGAGTCGAAGACTGAAGCAACTTAACCCGCAAGTAAACAAGAGCCGACTATATCAAAGTATTCCATTAACCGCACAATGCGGCCGCCTATACAATATACCAAGTCCAACAAAAACATTCAACAATTAGCTGATAAATTTTGTGCGCCCGACTCGTCAGCCCTGCAGCCGCTTGTGCAAGCCTCGTGAAAAATCGAAAACTCATCGAAACTTCGAGACTCGAGCTCGCTCCCATCTCTCTCCTACTTTTACAAAGAGAATGAATGAAACTTTGAGTGTCCTCCCCTCTTTTTCGGCCCGAGCTTTATCTCGCTCGGCGTCTCTTGACTTATCCCCGTCAGTCGCTTCGACGCTTTCTCCTTTCTACAGCGATTTTGTATATTACGCGATAAAGTTTCACAATTAGTCTCTCTCTCTCTCGCTCTCTCTCTCTCTCTCTCTCTCTCTCACTCTCTCGTGCTCTCAAGCTCTGCGCACGGCCGAAACTTTCATAATTTTGCGGCTTAAGCCGCTCCTCGCGGCTTGTTTTTGCACTGGGAAAGCTTTAATTTATCATTATTTCGCTTTGGCGTGCTAGTCCTCCTTGAGAATTCGAATTAAACTACCAGATCGTCTGGATTTATTTTGCACTACAATCCTAAGTCTTTAATATAACAAAAAAAAAAACTCAAAAACTATCATTCTCTGCAGTAGCTGTATTGTTAATTACAATATATGTGAAACGAATCTATGGTAAATGTGCCGTTCGTAAGAGTTGCGTTTATTTTTTTTTTTTCAGGATGAAGCTTTTTAAGTATATCGTTTGTGTAATGGAAATCTGAATTCGTTTTTGGCAGATCTTACTGAGTGAATGTAAATGCACAGTGAAGAAGTATAGAAAAAGCGAATTTCTAAAGAGCTGAAATTGAGCTGAATTAAATTATTTAAAATGAGTTGCATGGATTTTAGATAAAACATATGGTCTGGAATACATAGTTAAAAAGATTTAAAAATAATATATTATACTTGTATGAAATAAAGCTTTTTGAAATAAATTTCACCAATCTAATACTAATCTAATATTAAACAAATATACTTTAAAAATTCATTAATTCGAGTACCTTACGAAAATAAAGTATACATCGTCTACACCTAAAACTAGATAGTTCAATATTTAAACAACATTATTACAATAAAATTTCCACCCTGAACGAATAACTTTTCGTTCCGGCTAGCCCGCAATAAATTTTTTATCAAAATAAGCGTACCCGATGGGCAAAGACCGTATTCCCGACCCCAAAACTCATAAAATACCTGTCACTGCGATAACGCAAGATTGCGCAGCTTCGTACAATTCTGATATACACAGAGAGAGCAAGAGAGAGAGAGAGGAGTAGAACAGTTCGCCCCCCGCGCGCGTAATTGTATAGTCGAACAGTCATTTTTCACCGGCCCCGGAGAAAGAGAGGAAGGGAGGAGAGAGCGAGAGGGAGAATCCACAGAAAGCCTCGGCGCGGCTTTCGTCGGGCAGCATTTTGCCAGACATTATCTTGCTACAATGCAACTTTACGGCACAAAGCCGCGAGAGCGCGCCATTATAACTTTCTTTGGCTATTTCTCTCTCTTGCCCAGGCCGGCGTTTGCTTATGCAGTCCCTCGTGCGTATTACATTTCGCTTGCGTTATGCGCGAAGAGAGAGAGAGAGAGAGAGAAAGCGTAATCTTGGAGCGAGCCGCGCTTTTGGGTCTAGAGCATTGTTCTTTTGTTTTAACGGCGCCATTTGACTTTGCGCTGGGCGCCCGCAAGCGCGCAACTGGCGCGTCGCGCTACTGCGCCGTGTATCGATGGCTCGGAAAGTTTTTACGATTCCGAGAGTTGCGCTGGAAAAGTGCGGGACTGCTTCTCGAAGTTTGTCAGATGAAGATGCGCACAGTTTGGACGCGTTTGGTGAGGGATTGCTTTTCTTCCTTTAGAGCGTTGTGCCATTTGTTTGAGTAAAAAAATTAATTATGAGTGATAAAGAATGCGAACTGGGTGCTTTGTTAATTGCTGCTGTGGATAATTGAATTATTTCAGTGATAGGATTAATAAATCAATGGATTTAGTAAATTGTTGAAATGATCGCTAAACTTAATTTATACTATTTGGAGCCCATTACAGTGTATGATTAATGTAATAATTTTCGAATTCGCAGTTGTTAATCATACGTGAATTTGAAGTATGTAAGATATTTTTAACCAATTAAATTTATTTAAAGTTTAGTTTGAGTTTTAAATTAAAAAGAAAATTAATTAATGTTTATAAGTAAATATTTTTATTAGTTCTGTAATTTTGTATATAAAAGACAAAAATTTTTCAATATTTAAGCTTGTAAAAGTTACTATTTTAATATTTGAACTTTACATTAAACTTTTAATTAAATGTAATTTTAATTGATAAATGCAAAAATAATTCTTCAATATTCAAAGAAAATAAATGCATTATTAAAGTTTCTTCTTAAGTAATTTAGCTGAATGTAATTTTCGTTGAAGTTTAATTTAACTTCAGACGATAGGTCGAATAACAGTTCAGTTGAAGTAGGTAACCATTGATAACTTAAACTTTATGACCACGTATAGCAAAGTTTATCTGGTTTGCAGTAGAACTTGGTGAGGTAATGTTAAAAGTAAATATAACAATCAAATGTGTTATATAAATAACATTTTTGCATGATATTTTATTAAACATTTACGATTAATAAATTCACTTTATTTTATGAAGTTTTAAGAAATATTCATAAATATTTATATTATATTTTAATGACGCTATAAATTTATTTATGACATAAAATTAAAATTATATCAAACTTTTCCATTAATTATAATTTTAATTATAATTAAAATTTAGATAATGACTATTCCATAAACATACAATTATGTTTATTTCATAACAATTAAAATTTTTTTAAATTAAAAGTAAAATTAATGTATAACTATTTTATTTTTGTTTCATAAAAATTTATTTGTATAAAAAATCATTGCATCGAAATAATAATTTTAAAAATTTTTACTAGCTATAAATAATTTGGTAAAAATATTAATTTTCATCCGGAATAATATGTACTTGTGAAAAATACCATCATTCTTGAAACAAAAGCTCATAAACATTAGAGTGATTCGACAGTCTGATCGATCAAACAAAAATCTACTGCATATGCAAGCCATATGAGCGAGATACAATCAGGGCGAATGACTTTAAGAATAATGCCAGAGAACGCAATTCAGCGACACGCATAATCCAAACAATAAACGGAGAGGCATCAGTTCTCTGACAAACAGTCGCGATTTCATCCTAACGACTCTCTGCTCACAGTGCACCGAATAAACATGTGAAGACGCCTTGTTAACGTACATATGCGCTTCGTCAGTACAAACATGCGCTTGGTGTATACGGGAGTGTGTAAACGATCGGTCTAGCACGATAAGCGAGCAAGTAGATTTTCGAAACGCTTTGAATTTGATAAATAGCGCTGAATTTTTTATTTACGTTATTTGAATGGTATCAAGAAGCAGATCTGTGGCAAGTTTTATTGTGACGGATATTTTCTTAGTACAATAAACAAACAATGATTTAAGTTAATTAAATCACTATTTATAATTTATAGAAAAAATTTACAAAAACTAGAAAAACTTGATCCATCATAAAAAATATATCCACTTTATCTACATTTCCAAGTAAACGTTTCCCCTCCTTTTTCCCTTCTTCAACGAAAACACTTGATTCAATAATTCAACCTCGGCAAATAACTACCGTCGACAATAGGTTATTAAACCAGCATCTAATTACTAAACGCATATCATTACAAACTAGCATAACTGAAGGGCGTTCAAAGTTAAGCCAAGCAACTCGTGCCCGTGGCGTACGTGACGGAGCGTGCACCTGAATTTAGCGCGACATCTTGCGCCCCATTCAGCATTCAGCTCAGTCGTCGGTGGGCGCCAGTGCGCCGCTCGCGCAGGGAAGATTTATCGCTGCATCAATGCGTATTCGCATTTCAAGTGCCTATATGAATAGATGAGGGAATGCAAAAGTGAGCGAGAGACAGGCAGTGAAGGGAAAGAGATTTACGCGCGCTGATGCGAAAGGAATGTTGCGCATTTGCGGCTAAGTATTATGTTTGACAGGTAGGTTTAAGATTATTCTCATCAGATGCGAGGATGCAGGATTACGTACGTGAATAGCGGCTTAAATATGAAGATTGGATTTTGAAGAATGCAAAAATCTTCCTTTGACTTTCAGCTACACACGTTTATTATAAACTCCACCTTTCTGCTTAATTCTTAATAGCTGAGGAAAAGAAGCCCCGAGCCTTTTCTTTTCATTAAGGCCAAAGTGCTCGTTCTCTTAGTTTACGCAAGCGAAGACGTTGCGGCTCGTCTTTTAGCGAAGATACGGGCGCCTTCAAATTTTCTGAAAGCCCCGAGATAATCCAGCCGTGCGCGCGTGCTCGTAGCTATGTGTGCTCTAGGAATTCGCGCGAGGATACGTAATGACGGCGGAAAAGAAAACAGAAGAGCGAGAGGGAGCCTTGTGAAAGTTACGTAAATACAGGGATATCTCGGGGGGAGCGTTCTCCATTTTCTAAAAAGTTGAGACTCCTATGAATATGAATGATCGCTTAGCGACTTTCTTTTTCTTTTATACCGGGGATTTTAGTTTGTACACAAGATGGAGGAAAAGATGCAGAAATTCATATTACATTATACTTGCAATGATTGCTGGAACATTTTATATTTGATTTTGGCTGTGATTGTCCAACTAAAAAAGAACTAAAAAAAAAGTACTGAAAATTCTCAAAATCTCTTTTAAAATAAAATTTCTGAAAAGTCCTCTCTTCGTCCAGCGAAATCCAATGAACCCTCTCTGCAACTGAAACTGCCCCTTCTTCGCGTGTAATAACGCTGGTAGGCAATCCTTTGGGCTCCTCCGGAGGCGACAACATTTCCCTCGAGAAGTGCCCGGCGTCCCAGCGGCACCCGAATCGGACTGTTCTATTTCAGTCGGGAATCAATCTCGGTGAAAGCCGGCAGCGTCAATCTCTTTTGTCGTACGTCTGCTACACCTTCCTACGTAAGACTCTCAGATTGACGTGGACGACTTATGGGCAGGGCGAGTTTGGATGGAGATAAAATGCTATTGAATTGGAACACGAGTCTTACGACTGTTGCGAATTCAAAGTGAAGTTGGGTTGATACTGAATTACGTAAATACCTTTTGGTGCAATATTTTGAAAGAATTGTAACGAATCGTGACCTGAAGAAATTGGTATCTACATTTACAGGATGATTAATCACGTTTTAATTGTTCTAAGATTTATGTGAGTTGTATGAAGATGTGTTAGAAAAAACAGGATTTTTTTCATCGTCCCAATAGAAGCGAGGGCCCAGACTACCGTACAATTGGCACTAGGCTAATATTAATACAAAATGCTTTTCTCTCGCTCGTCTTTAGTATGGATAAATCAGTCGGGAACTGATGGTACCCTGGGGATACGAAATGTCGATGCGCCGACCAGCATCAGGTGTGCAGGAGATTGATGTTTTCAAAAACACTACTTCGAGATTGATTTTCGCAGATAAAACTTCAGAAAGAGGGGTCAATGGTTACGAAAGGTAATATGTCACGATTGATTAGTTAATAAAAGTAGGCTAATTTGGATTTTTTAAGTCTTGATGAATTCGATATAAAAAAAGAAGAAAAAAATAGCAAGTATAAAAGTAATGGAAAAAATGTTAGATGAATCTAACATTTTTCCCACATTTTTTATAACTAATGGTAGTATTCAATTTACCGACAACCTGTATACATTTTCAATTTTTATTATATAAATAGGAATAAATAGGAAATATAATACTCTCGAACAGCTCCACCCTTAATAATGTATGTACTTTAATAATTCAATAATTTTATTACTTTTGATTACCGTTGTATAAATCTGAATATTTTGCAGAGGAATGAGTAATAAACACGTACAAAAATATTTTATAGCCGCAAAGTACCAAGATGAATATTACATTGGAATAATGTCAATTAATCATTTATAAACAGACCTCTTTCATAATACATTTATCATGTTTCTTTCCGCAGTAGGTACACATTACATTCTAATTGAGTTCCATTACACCAATTTCATAATTTAACAATAAAATATAACCTTACAAAATACAAAATTCTATTATCAATCAAACTTTATCAAATCATTCATCAATCCTCTAATCTTTCCGATTTCAAAACTCAATCAAAAGATCCGCCGATAAAGCGGCTGGGATACCCGGTCCAAAACATTAATCCTTGAAATCCGTCATCATCACACTGATTCACGCACGAGCTCACTCAGATACTCTCCAGAAATCTAAAGCAAACTAGCAGTAGGACACATTCATTGGCGAGGGGTGCACGTTGAAAGCAATGGCTCGCGCAAATCAATGGCACTCGGGTTTAGCTTTGGCTCGATACGTATCTGAGATACGCAGATCTCTCAGTGACAGAGCTTGAAAAGAGAAAGAGAGACAGGGAGGAACAATGCGACTGATGATGTTTGTGTGCGCGGCACTCGCGAAGAGAAGTAGAAGGATAAAAACTAGTCTGCTTACGACGTTTCAAGGAATGGAGAGTAGAAGAGATTCTGCGTCAATAGTGAAGTATTTTTCTGTGGTTCATAACCATTGGTATAGATTGACTTATTGATAACGTGACATATTGAAAAGAATTGTCTGATGGATGAAGATGATCTGGATTGAGGGTGTTTGAAGAAAACGTGACGGGAATAATTTTTTTTATTTTTATGAAATAACATATGACAACCACAACGATATGATTAAACTTAATCAGGAATTATTGTCAGCGACCATTGCAAAGATCAGAGTGGTGCACATTAAAGGAATAAGCTAATTCAGCAACCGTAAATAAATTACAATTAATTAACAAATAATTAGTCTATGCCTGGTAGAAATTTCCTCATCCAACTTTAAAAATAGGCTAGTGGGTGTTTAATTCTTCACAGTTGGCCAAAAAATGGCCAAAAAATGGTGAAAA
>UELX01006302.1:0-11244 GCA_900480035.1 Eupelmus urozonus | reverse complement strand
TTATGTCAAATCACTTAATATGTTTAACAAAGATTATTATCAATAATCTCTATTAAATTATCAGTTTATCTGACATTCATTTTGGAATTGTTGTGTTCATTTACTTTATTATTATTACCTTTTTCCTTACTGCGTGGTCCTCAGCTGCGGCAGTGCGTTGGGTACGAGATTTTTAATTGAATCAATTATTTAAGAGGGAAATTAAGGAATTTTCTATAATTATTTTAAATGTAAATAGACCTTCAAAAAACGTTTATTCAATTTCATTAATGACAAGCTCGAAACAATAAGTTACAAATTTACAACTACGCGATGTTAACTTCTCGACTCCCGATTTCGGTCTGTCGTCAGGGCAGTCCTTCTTATAGATGGTCACAGAGGTACAGACCCCTGCGTATGCACTTCTTATTGTTCTTTGGTCTTGATTTCATTACAAATCGATATCGATTGCTATTGTTTCTGCTTGCATTGAGTAATGTTCATACGCTTAATTCTTTGATAATCAATATTTCATATAACGACTCATTTCTCTATATATTAAAATATTTATATTTTATTTAATAAAAATATCATAACATAACAGCGGAGCTCTAAAAGCACGTTAGAATTTAAACTCCCAATGCCAAAACATCAAAATTTTATTTTCAGTATCAAAATATTTATATCTTTATATTTTACACCAGTCAAAGTAGTATAGAGTATTATACTTAATTTTCAACTTAATTTTTTTCTGAATATGGAAACTCAAAACTTGAGTTTTGTATCCCAAATATAAATGCGTGCCTCTCATTCTAAAAGAATCAAGCTCTGCGGTGATTTCATATGGCTTAATCCATAATATATGTTGGTATATCATGAAGATTGTTTAGCTTTACATAATTAAAAAGTAATAAATACTTTTACAGTAACGTATAGCTCAATAAATTATCTGCTACAATAATGAAGGTATCACCAATAGTTCAATGGAAACATAAGATTTTGATCTTTGCAATTATTAACAATATTTTACAGTTACTTATTGCCGAAATAATTATGCAACGGCTAATGAAACAGAAGATCCAAAATAAAATTATTAGATCAGAAATATCTAAAAAGCTCTATTGAAAAATAGGACATCATGAATTGCAAGCGATAACTAGAAAAAAAACTATGATAAAGAAAGCTAAACAGTATTAAACCAAGAAGAAAAAACTTCAGCCTTTTATTTTTAGTCTCAATTCTAGATTAAATAAGAACAAATTGTTAAATTTCAATAAAATATAGATAGGAAAAATTTTCTATATTTTGATACGAAAATGTAAAATTTTGAAAGATTATTTCAAAAATTAAGTATGTAAATGAATGAACTTATATAAATACATAAGTTTTCCAGAGAATAACAAACTTTTTCCCCAGAAATAGGAAACATTTTGTCAAACTGTAGAGATAGATCTTTAGGGAAAAAGACTTAATACGGAAAAGCAAAGACAAACGAATCAAAAGTCAACTTTTCAAGACTAAGAAAGTATATTTCCGCAAAAGAAAAAACAGTATAAAAAATGTATGGAGTGAAGATCATGGTAAATTCAGTCATAAAAGATTCGCTAAAGTTTTGATAAAGATATATATATGACCAAGTTTTTATTTTTTGCAAGTAAATATCATTAGATAAAACATTTTTAGAAAAACTTTTTTACAAGTAATTCTAAATATACTTTCAACAAATTCATTTTTAAGACTGTATTACTATAAATTCTAGAAAATAATCGTTTATTTATGAGCTTTCCTTTGCTGACGTTTTCTTTATTGCTAGCAAAGCTCCGTATATTTTCATAAAAGTTTCTTGAAGTGTTTGATAAAGCCAATAATAACTTTTCCATTTATAATTTCATCTGTCACTTCAAAAAAACTTATTTTGAAAAATTTATTTTCAAGCGACGAAAACTTTTTTACACCCCGGCTTTTGTAAATAACTTTTTCAAATCTTCGCGAATCCCCATTTATCTTAACTAATAATTGTTTCTTTAATTATCTTTTAGCTTGCGGAATGTACATATGCTTTTTAATATAAAAAATTATTACGAATTAAGATTATAAGATTAGGAATTTTAAGAATAATAATCATATTTATTCCGTCAATGAGCTACCTTAATATCTTACCTAAAGATAACCTTACAAAGATTAAGAAAAGATATTAAATATTATTGAAATATATGAATATCATTAATATTATTAAAATTATAAATTTTAAATGAAAAGTATTTGCTTTTGATTTTGCGAAAGAACCTCTTTAATTAATTCGAAGCCAGCCTTAATTTCTTAAAAATCCTAAGACAAATGCAAAACCACCGCACTTCCAAACTCCACACAAAATCTTATTCGTGCTACATCCTCTGAAAATACGGCAGTCGCTCCACAGAGGTCACTTCGTCAGCTGCATAATTCGACTAACTCTCGCGCCAGAAAACAAAGACGGAGAGGCAAAAAAGCCTAGGGTTTAGAGCTAGCGCATATATATGGAAAGCTCTCGTACATTTATACATACATATATATATACATACGCGTTTGCACTGCCTCGGAGAGCAGTCCGTTTAATTAGCCGGCGAATTAAACGCGCCGACTCATCCGGCCGCGCAATTAGGGGTATTATAAATTAATTATAACGCGGCGCCAGCCCAGTTTTGCGGAGGGGGATTCAATCTCGGAATGGGCTCGGAACGGATGCCAAACAACTTAGCCCGGGCTCCGCTCGTGTTTGTCCCTCCGCAGCGCAAAAGAACGAGTTGTGCGTGAGGAGAAAAGGTACGCTTTATAATGAAAACCGGGGATTTTCATGAAAATGCCCGCTCTAATGGAGAAAGGTCGATTTTGGAAGGGGAAATTATCTGGACTTATTTCGAGAACGAAGTCTGAAAATTCGCTTTTAAAAATCTTAAGTTGGATCGGAGCTGTGAGGTCGGGGCTTTGTAATTGACTTTGGTTTGAAATAGAAAAACTTAATATGTTCCGTAAAGTTCTAAGTATTATAAAAAAAAATTGGATAATAAAGTTCGTTTACTCGCTATGTTTTTACAGAATTCTGTAAGTAAAATTAAATTCACAAATGAATATTTCTTTATTTCCATTAAAATTACCTAAACCACATTAACTAGAAATCGACGGGTTCGGTCACGTTATGACGATTAAAGAGGATTGTCCAGGAGCGTAGATTTCCTTCCTCTATGGAAGGAATAGTCACGAATCGAATAGAGCAGAGGCTTGCGGCAAATGTTTATTAGTTGCCTTAGAATTGTTATAAACAGAAGAACGGACACGGACATTCACTCTTACTTCTCACACTGTTTGCTTGACCGGCGCCTGCGAGGTTTCAACTTAAAATAAATTTGAATGCACATAAGTACATAATCAAGTTTTGAATTTATAACTGCTTATTAAGGTTACACTAAATTGATAAATAACCTTATCTCTATGCTTCAACAGCATCGAGGTAATCAAATTCAATTCCACCCACGCTGCCGCATCCACTCACCCAAAACGACAAATCAATCTTTTAAAATCACAATCAACCAAAAGCATTCATTCTCCACTACCAATCAATCCGAACCTAATTCAATCAACCCTCCTAAATACACCTCGCTCAAACCATCTCATGCAAAAACTCCCTAACAAACGTACCCTCCACTTCCCGCAGCTTCCCCCAGGCCTGCTCAGAGAAGGAACATCGGCCGCTCTGTCGTCCGGAAATCTGGGTTAGGAGGGTGCAGATAGACAGCGATTAAGCGAAACAACCGACTGACAGCACCTGTTGATATCTTTGTGCTTTCCGCGCCCCTGCGAGCCTATACCTCTCTCTCTCTCTCTCTCTCTCTCCCGCTGTGCGAGATACGCAGATGCGCGAGCTCGCGCCGCGCACAGGTAGCTATATTCGCGCGGGCGTATAACTCGGCGTGTATATATACACATAGAGATCGCGATATCGCGGGCAGCGTGCGGACTATGGCCGGCGGCTTTTGCCGCAGATGGATGAGCGCTGAAAGCTGGGATACGCGCGGATGAAAGTTTCGAGGAGTGGATGATTTTATTGGGGATTTAGCTTTGGTGGCTATTGTTTGAAATAGAGAAAAAATTTTAGTAATTAGTTTATTAGAATTAGTCAGTCGAAGTCCTTTAGTGTCTGAACATACTCGGCATGTATCTACTTAATTATTGTTTTCCACTGTTATTAATTTATATTTTGCAAGGGTAAGATTTTTCTTGAAGAAGGAATTTAGAGTTATGAAATAATATATTATGCAACTGCAATTGTGATTTTCGTACATAGTTTTTAAAATTTTTTTTAATTTAATGTTTCAGCTGGCTCTCCTGTCACCTCTGGGTTACCTAATTATTATATAATCATAGTTACTGGTTCTGAACTATGCTTTAATAGGGATTTTTAACTCTCGAATTTGAATCTACTATGATTTTGCTAACTAACAACCTAATCTATTCCCGATAAGCACCTAAGACTAGTAGTTCTATAACTCTCGAATATAGCTTCATGCTGTAACTCTAGTATCTCCAAAGCGAGCGTTAATCAGGGCGAGATCAGGAATTGAAATAATAGTTAAACTTTTCATTAAAAAAATCCAAGTTACCCATAAAATAAAAATATAATAAAAAAATACTTTTGTTAGTGTATAGTGAATCGATCACCTATACAAGTATAGACCAAGCTAAATCATGCTTAACTTAAATGAGCGATCCCAGATGATGTTGATACAAATCCTATCACACCTTCAACAGTATCTCTATTATTTATTTTTACACACGGTAAAAATAATACGTTTTAAAGTTACAAACACAAAAATCCCATAAAAATAAACCACACTACATTCTCAACTCAACTCCAACTCCACTCACCCCCTTCGCCAATAACAAACGCACCTCCAACTCATCGCAGCCATCATCAACTCCAACTTCAACAACCCCATCGCTCCCAACGCGCACCGAGCGCACAAACATTCAACAAAAGACGGCCAACCGCAAGCGGAGCCCGGCTAATTCTCCAGACACACTCTGAAATTACACGCGAGATCATTAGGACGGCGACGAGTGGCCGGGCCCGCATTATTACCACGGGATTAGAATCAGAGAGGAGCTGATGAGCTGGCCGATTGATCGCCGCCCTCGCTAGTCAATGAGCTGGGCGGGCGTCGGAGTTCGCGGTTCCAGCGGACGCCCCCGCATTCAAGCTCATATGGGTGCGCGTCTGAGGCTTCCCATTGTCGAGGAATTGTAAAAGCGAGTATAGAGTATGTATTATGCTCATTATAAGTTGGGGAGGGTGAAATGATGTTGGGGAGTTGAAGAATTGGGAGGGTTTGAGAGCGGAAGTTGGAAGAGGGGGGGATTATTTGAGGAGCGCGGGTTTTGGATTGGTCTGGTTTATGTATATTGATCTTTTAGAGTTTTAATGGGTCAGAGAGGGACTTGAGTAGTGGGATAGTCAGAGGATGTATTTTTTGTGGAAAATAGTATGGCAGAGCATCAAAGTTTTACTTGTCATTATTATCTCTGCCCTCTTTAAATTTTTCAAAAGCGAGAAAAGAATTATTAAGATAAATAATCTCGTTGCGCAGTCTGCGTAAAAAGTAAGCAAACAAAGGTAAAGCAAGACTGGAACTGCGAAAAGAGCTTGGCGTGCTTTGCCTCTCAAAGCGGCTGTCAAAAAGATTTGATCAAATGCAAAGAGGATTAGAATTATCGTACCTCGGTCAAAGGTAAACGTAGAGTTGCTATCTCTTATATTTTTAACGAGAATTTCGAGCTGACTGGTCAAGAACAAAACTGTATAAGATATTTAACTGGAAAAGAAGTTTCTATTGCGAGTGCGAACGAAGCTTTTGGCTATTATAAAAGAATTCAGAAGACTTAGGGTTCTTATCAAGAAAAAAGACAATGCATCTAGTGAAGATGCTTTAGAGTGAGTTGAGTTTAAAATTAGTCGAAACACTTTTATCGACATTCATCTTTTATTTACTCACAAACTTACAGAACATCAAACAAACATGAAATCCCGGAGTACATACGCGTAAAACACAGCATATCACAAAAGCAGCTCTATCCATTTGCCGTATGATAAGCGAATAATCGCTCGGCTAATTATCACCGTTATGGTTAATGGACCAATCGACGGCTTTGCAATTCAACACCAAATATGCATGTGCCCATCGATATGTACGCACCGATCCGCATGGTCAGTCACGGCTCCGCGCGTCCGCCGAGCCCATTAATCGACAAATCAATATTTCTCCAAAAATCAAACTGCCCTGACCTTCCATTATTCGCTCCCAAACCTTCCGTAAAATCCATTACCCAATAATCTGACTATTTTCGTTATTTTCTTAAATCCTTGAATCGGTCGCGCTTCTGCAGAGCCACCTCTATACCCATCGCATTCGTTTCACAATGCGACTCAGTTCGAACGTGAATTTCCACTCGCCCCGGCGGGCTGGAAATCCGCTTACAAGTACTCTTCATAGTAATTAGCCAAGCGATAACAACGGGAACTAGAGAGTGGAAAGAGAGGGGCTGGAGGGGCGATCGAGAACGCTTACAAATTGAAACGGCCGGCGCGCATATACACATCAGAGTCCGAGAGCTGCGGGGAACATTGAATCCTCGCGGAAGTAGAGGACGAGCGAGCGATGGAATTCATCTATTCATTATTGCCTCGCGGATGGCCACGGTCTACTTCACCGCGAATTCAGGGACTGCGGCTAATGCGCGTCTGTTTTGAGCGAGGCGACAGTAGCCGGGTGGGAGGGTTTAACGCGCGGGGAGAGGACCGTGCTTTGGGAAATCCGCGTGCTGAACCGGTCTGTGCGAGTGTGATGGGTGTGTGATGAGTTCGACAGGAAGACTGTCGGGTGTTGGGGGATCTAGAGGGACTGGGACGGTCAAACTCATTGATGGAGGAGTGTGGCTTTGGGTTCGCTGAAATGTTCTGCGCAGTGGGTTTCTAATCTTAAGATTCTTTTTATTTTTGGGTTGCTTGCGATTGGGTGTAGGTTTTAAATGGCTGGTATTGCAATAATAATTTTTAGAAAATTGAGAAGTTTGGTTTCTATTAATACAGAAGAAGTTGAATCATAAATAAAGTAAAATAGAATTATAATTATTTAGATTTCGTTGCAATATTTCTTTGAATTTTTTCTTTTTGTTTATGATAATTTATTAAATTTAATTCAGATGAAAACGAACAAACGCTGCTTACGCGCACGTAACTTTAAAGAAGGAAATGTAATTTTACATAAATAATATTCGAATGGTACGGAATCCATCGAAGGAGAACCAATAGTATCTAGAATTTTCAATTTTATAAAAACATACAGTGGGAATTTTGTGTTTTGCGTAATTATTTAAGAAAACAGTTGTTTATGTAAGGAGTTCTCATGTAAAATTCATTGTTTGTAGAAATAATTTTAAGGAAATAGCGTTACATAATAGAAATGAGTAATTTTCATTCGTTCAAATATAAACTTGTAAGTGTTACGCGTTACTAATCTATTAGAGCACTACTTTTTCTCTTCTAATGTTGTAAACTATCTCTACGAATTTATAATAGATTCGCGACAAAGGAAAATTTTTTATTAATTTTTAAAAACTTTTTTCTCTGTCAAGAAACTGTGACTGGCTTGATGTATAAATACTCAAAACAATAGAGTAGTAAAATGTCGACTCAAGGACTTTTTTTCCTGGTTAGTAAAAATCGACGTAATATTTGTCAGATTCTGACTATGGCTACCTTTGCATGAACTTTACCTATTTGTATATTCTATAACACCTTAATACACATAATTCAATAGCACTTTAAATGTATATAATTCTACCAAGTATAAGAAAATTTAAGTAAATCGATTTTTTTATTCTGAATACTTCAATCTCTCCCAACAGCTGCTGCGTGCAGTTGCTGCGTGTATAGCTTAATTTCATAAATGGCTCAAAAAACTTTTAAGTACACACTCCTATGAGATTTTATTTTATGAACATATGTTTTATCAAAATTGACTGATAGTCAAATTGCTTCAAAACAATGAAATTATTTTGAAACAAGACCAAAACTATGTAAAATGTGATTTATAAGTTTTTGATGTATTTGCATTTGAATTAAGGTGTGCAATAAATAACTCTATCTATATCTATCTATCCTGCTTAAAAAAGTTCCGTAATAGTCCTAATTTTAAGATATCAACTGAACGTTCCTTGTTATTGTAACATACAAAGTACATCCTCAAATAAATTACATTTACTTTATAAATCATTCTAAAATCATTAAAAAAAAATCGTCCCTCACTATCCAACCCAAACCTCATTCACCACCCCGCACAATCCCGCATCAGCAGGTGCCGAGCTTAGCACCACTCCCAAACTCCGCCCCAAGTAGAAATTCAATTTTCAAAATTTCGTTAAACCCTAACGAGCCTCTATAATTACAGCCAATCAAGCAGTCCAAACAATAACAAGACGACACAATTAAATCCTAATAACAGCCCCCACAATGTTCTATTCAAGAATATAAACATCGAGCCAACTCCGCACCGTCCCCGCCGCTCTCACCTACCTTATTAAAATGCATATTAGCCGGCTGCCGCCCTCCCCATGAGTATTACGCGCGCTTTCGCGTACACAGAAACGCCCGACAGAGCGCATTATTCGGCAGCTCAAATATTAGGCCGCTGGCCTCTCTCCCTCTTCCTCCTGGGAAATACAAGCAGGTAGATAGCTCACGCGTGCTCGCGTCGACGCGCATATTCGTTTGCATGAATGAACGCGCGCGCTATAGGGACAATAGCCCACGGGCCTTTACGCATATATACGCGTGTGTGTGTGTGGAAGGCTTTGCGTGGATCAAAGCTGGGGACGAGCTCGCCCGATTAACGGCCTATCGATGCTCTAACGAGGCTTCGTGAGTGGTTGGGTTTCTCGAGGGAGGCTTATCTGACGAATTATAGACTCCTGAAGATGGTGATAAGTTCGGAGGATGCCGAAGGCTCTCTGAGACTGCTGCTTATGCGTTTGCTGATGTTGATGTGGGAGTGTTAGGGTGGCTTGATTGGACGAACCTGTTGCACTGTCGTGATTGTCTGGTAAAACTTTGATAGGAAGGATGCGATTTTTTTCAATGTTTATTTACGAATTGTTATTGTTTATTAGTGTGAAGTGGGAAACGCTTGGGTCCAAATATTGGTGTTAGTAAATATATTATGCTGTTCAAATTAATGAATTTTTTAAATTTATGTAACTAAATTTTAACTTGTTTATCTCTTTCTAATAATGATATTTTCGAAACAGTTTTTTTGAAAACTCTCCGCCGTAAAAGTTTATTCTCAAACCTTGCCAGTTTCGGTATAAAAAATGTTCCAGCTCTAAGCTAGAAGTTACACTAACAAGGAGAGGACCAGGGTTCCGGGTCATGAATCTTGCTGAAACTTCTTCAGAGGCTTCTTTAGTCAAAATAAAAAGACCCGTGTCTCAGGCTTTTATCGAATAGGCCTTAAAACTCGAATTAGGGATGAATTTAATAAAATTTTGAAGAGAAATAGCGAAATATAATCTAATCTTAAGAGAGCAGCAGAATTATACTATAAAACCCTGAGACTCGGGTCTTCTTATTTTTGCCAAAAGCCTCCGAAAAAGTTTCAGCAAGATCCATGACCCGCACTCTGGTTCTCTCCTTGTAAGTATGTAAGTTAGTATGTATAGTATGTAAGTTTTAATCGAAGGTTAGCATCCTCATAATTTTTTTTTAAATTTAATTTAATTTATTTTAGAAAATAATTCATTCACGCATGCACAAATATTTTTTAAGAGGTTTTGATTTAGTGTCGTCTAAAATGTGAAAAAAATGCGTATATATGTTTGTGTACATGTAAAAGTGCATGCATATGTGATTTTTTTTAACAATATACAATAAAATAAAGCGATAGTTTTCATATGATCTTCGTATAAAGTAAGTAGTATTCACAATAAGTTATTTTTATGGTCAATTTAGTATAAGGAATTTAAGTGCAAAAAAAGTGGTAGCAGCTTTTATCTCAACATTAAATTACGAAGTGAATAAAAAAAATAATAATTAATTTAAACTGATTTTAATTAACTATTCTATTTAAGTAATTATATAAACAAAAAAAATATAAGTATATTCGATCAACGATCTGAAAAAATCTTTTTACCATCCTTTTGTGTGTGATATAAAATCAATAAAGGAGTATTTATGCAACAAATAGAAAAATATCGCAGATGTTTGTACAGACACATATAATGATAATGTTAACGCAACTAATAATAATGTTAATGTAGCCATGTGTATTTTCTTAAAAGGATATGGTAGCCGTATAATAATATATATACTGATTTTGTTTACATTGAAACGGATGTGTATTATTATTTTATCAACAGAGGGCCTGTAATTAAACAAGCAATATAGTGATGGTAAAATATAAAAAATAATCTACAATATGTAAATATTGTCAATAGCCATAACATCAATCAAAGAATTTATTAACAATATGGAAATTTTTAAAAAATTTATTAAAAATATGGAAATTGATTACTGATTGGTTTCACAAACCAACATTCTCTGGTCGCTTTCTCAATTTTGATACTTGACAACCTCAATCACATAAAAGAGGAATGGTCTTTATATTGGTAGATAAAGCAGTCTTGTTGTCACATACTCAATTTCATAACAAAAATCTTAAACTTGTTTCTGAACTTTTTTAATTAATAACAATTATACTAAAAGATTTATAGAATATCATATTAATAACAGAATCCACACTCACTTAAATAGACCACTAAGCAATAATAATAGTGATAATAGTAATAAAAGTAATCAGAGATATTTTACAACTTTAAGTTTACCTTACATAAGGAATTTTTATGAAAACGTAACGGCTAGTTTAAAGAGATTTGGTATAAGAGTTCTACCGAAGGTCAATAGTCGTTTAAACTTCTTAATAAATAGAGGGAAATGTAACTAGTAAGGAAGAACAATGAAATATAGTTTACAAAATTGAATGTGAACAATGTGATGCTAATTATATAGGTGAATCAAAAAGACAGGCAAGTGTGAGGATCTCAGAACACAAACGCAATTTAAAAAATAAAGATTCTAAATTCGTCATTAATAAACATATTGAAAAAGAATCACATTCATTTAATTTTGATAATTTTAAAATACTTGACAGAGAAAGTAATTGGCATAAACGTACTTTATCT
>UELX01006301.1:0-11244 GCA_900480035.1 Eupelmus urozonus | reverse complement strand
CAATAATATTAGTAAGTTTTAATATTTAACTAATAATTTAAGTTTTCTACAATAAAGTTGTTTAATTAAACATCAAATACTGTTATTACGATAAAAAAAGATTTCTTGAAAAATTGATGAGTACGAAAAAATTCGAGTATAAATGGTTACTTCACAGTTCTACGAACTACTATTTACAGTTGAAAACTGGTTCATATTTGTACACACATTATATATTCATATTTGAACTTGTAAAAACTAGATACGCATCCCTGGTAGAAATTTTCATTCTTTTATCGTACGCAAACCCAAAACAAACTAACCTATTGCTAAATATATTATAAAAAATTGACCATTTTTTCATCAGTTTTTCGTCAATATGTACGCTAAAAATAAATCATGTGAAAATTGTAAAAAACTGACGATTGGCCATTTTTAACTCGTCTATTTTCTACCAGGGATATTGTGCATAATATAATTGAAATCTTTACTATTTAGGTATAGTATGAAGACGTAATAAGTAGAAAGATAATTTGATATGGTCAGACACCATAAGCATGTATTTTATGAAACTTCATAATTTTACATTTATACTAGAAATAAGTAAATTCGTTTATAGAAGATTTTTTAATTTAAATATTTTTCTTACACAGAAATTTAAAAAAGTAGACATTGAAGAACAAATATTTGAGATAAATGAAGTTTTGCAAACATAAAATTTACCTTGAAGTAACAAATTTTTTCCTGTGCAGTTTCAAAAATATAGAACATTTCTGGAATAATTTAATTAATTAAAATTTAATTTATTTAAACAGTTAAGACGAAATTTGTTCACAAAATGTTATTTTTTATTCCCGTTATATATTCAAATTATTTTAGACCATCAAACATCAACAGACTCCCTTCCGGGTAAGAACCGCCCAGTAACTGAATTTCCCTCTCGAAAGCCTCTCAGAATAAATCCAGTCGCGTATCGGATAAGGCCCCGAAAGCAAGTTTCGCAATCCCAACTGTCTCGCGACTCTTAACCCTTTATGGAGACGCATGGCCCGTCGTGAATCAGTCTCCACTTTTTATCCCCATCCTCGGCCTCTATAATCTGCCTAATTCATCGCGAAGCCTTCAAAAATGGCGCGAGAGGAGGATGTATACGAATTCCCGCGATGATGGATCGTCCGGGGCTTTTAGAGGAGAGGCTCTGTAGGAGGGATTAAAAAAGGAAGAGCGAGCCGAGCGAAAGTGCGGCGCGCATCCGTGCACAATGGGGCGATTACCTTTTTGTTCGTCGCTGATGTTGAAAAAGGAAAGCAAGGAAAATTTTTTTTAGTTTAAAGCAACACTTTTTTGTTGTTCGTTTTTTATATGTAGCAAACACTTACCTTGATTGGTGTAGTGCTCTTGAAATATTTAAAAAACAGGTTATCATCGTTTTAGGAAGGCAGAAGAATTTGTTTATAGATATGTAATTAATCAATTTGGTTATTTACTGATTATTTACTGATCGATTAAGATAATTACTAATTGATTATCAATTTTCACATGACTGAACAATACATTAATCAAATTGTAACCAGGCGTACAATCATTAAAAAATGTTTTATAAATTATGTAGCACTATTTTCACTTATCAGATATTATATTAATGTACACACAAACAATTAAAAATACAAAGCTTCCTCTATGAGTAAGCAAACAATTTTTAAGAATTATTTAATAAATGTTTTTCTAATATTTTAATTTTTGTATATGAAATGAAAATAATTTTGTAATTTTTTAATTACAAATAAGTATATAATTATTGTATTGTACTCAGAAAATATTCTATTTTTCCAGTAAATATGTACAAGAAACATTTTCTTTAAAAACAAATTATTATATTTTTAAGAAATATAATCAAAATATTTAATTTGAGTCTAGTCTAGTCTATTCTAGTCTTTTTTTTAATATTAGTATTATAAGTGCATTTTTATAGTGTAATACAGTTACATTCTAAAATTTTATAAATTTTAAGTTTAAATTTTTAATTAGTATGAACTATATTAAGTAGAAAATAACAATCAAATCAACTTTTAAAGTGAATCTTAGCACTGTAATTGTCTTAATTGAAATAAATGTTAACAGAAGTTATTTTTTCTTGCAGGTTTATCGCTGCCAAAGGGATAGAACTGACGTGTGAAAAACAAGTCTGATGAGAGAAGAAAAAGGAGAAGTTTATTGACTGCTACCGACGAAGATGCGAACGAAGATAAAATTGCGAACCAAAGGAAGAAAGAAATATGAAGATGTCCAAACAAGATAAAGTGTGCGCTAATGGGATTAGCGGGAAGAAAATCTTCATTACGGTTAATAAAGCTTTGTCAAAAGTGCAGAAAAGTGTAATAAATCCAATTGCCAAGGAAGAATTAATACGTGTAACGATGCACACGTTTCTCTGGCAGTACATCTAAAAATAACAGAAAGTTTGATAGATATTTGAAGTTTATTAACAGAGAACGCGGAAATGAAATTCAATTTTGGACTTGGGTCGGTTTATCGTTGTATTGAAATACTGTAAATAAATTGTTTGAAATTTTAACATTTTTATTTTCTCATTATGTTCTGAATTACTAAACTGAAATTTTTATTCTGAATACTTCAAAATAATACTTTTTATAATCTCAAAAAAAGGAGTACTCTAAGCTTGAGTTTATGCATATCATTGGTTTCCGTGAAATTCGATAAAAGAAATTCAAGCGTATCACTTCTGATGCGTATTCATAAGTTCTTCGAAGCATTTAAATGTTATAGACTTATATTTTAAAAGATTCAATCTTTAAGAACAAAAAAGGGATTTACTCTAACTGACTAAAAAGGTATTCAAACAAATAATTAATATTTTGAACTTTTATAAAAATTATTCGCTGGAGAATAATTTGTATCAAAACTAATTCTCTCTAAAAAATAAAAGCACGAATAATAACAACAACTGTTTATTAGTTTACAGCTCATTTTTAAAAAAAATTTCCAAAACGTAGGCAATAGAAGTTTAATTCTTTATTAACCTTCCGCCCTCCAGTTTACCGAGCCACTACATCCGCCACTCGAAACCGCTTAGCTCCCGGTCAGCCCATAATAATGTCCGATAAGGCCGGACACGAGCAGGTACACAAGAGAAAAAGAAAAGAGAAAAAAGGACGATATGGCGCCTCGGAAATGCGAGTGGAAAGGGAAGCCCGGAAAGCTAGGTAACGTAATGATGAGGTGTGTATATGCCACGGCGTGCGTGTGTAATAAATTCGAGCCGGGCGAATAATCCTTTTTCGTTTGCTCTGCTCAAACATTCAATAAAAATGCAAATGCATGGCAGGGGGGCAAGTAGTATCCCCCAGCTTTATAAATTCCAGTCAATAATCTCTCATTCTACGTTTTCCAGCTCCCTCCTCCCGGCGGCTCTCTTTTTTTTCCTTCCGCCACGTCTCGACGACTCCTACGTGTAAATCAATAATTCTTGCCTCGCGCTCGTAGTTCCCTCGCGGCTCTGCGCTCTCGTTTCTTTGCTCTTCCTTAAACTAGTTTTTCCGTTAATTTGCTGGCTCGACCCCAGCATTCCAGAGATTATTCAGCATGAAAACACTCGTTAATTTGGCTCCGAGAATTTAAGAAAAGCGCATGCAAAAAATACTCGGTTATCTCGACAGCTTCTGAAGCCATTTCTGTTATTTAATTTTGTATGTTTAATATCGATAAAAGGTATGAAAAAATGAAAGCCGTAAAAAGTAGAAAAGTTCAAAGGTATTTTTATGCCAATTCAATAAAACTTTGCAAAAAGAAATAATAAGTCAAATACCTCTTTCGTATATTTATCTTTTATTTAGTTTTGTTTAAAAGACTGCAAAAATTTGTCTTTACAGTAAATTCAATATTAGCTTACAAGAGAAAAATGTTTGAAATACAAAAGTTTCTAAAAGTTGTCATATATTGTAAAAACCAAAAAAGTTCAAAAGTTCATTCACTGTATAATGAATTTAACATTTATCATATCCTCCCAAAAAATTATCTATAAGTCATTACAACCTGTGACTAACTCACTGATAAACATGTTAATCCATCCCAAAACTTCCCCAATTCTTCCAACCGTCCCTCCCCCCAACAACGGGTTCGCTGACCCCGCGTCGTTCAATCTCGCCAAACCCAGAGATCACCTCCTCCAAATCCCGAGCACTAATCCGTCTCCGAGAAAACTAGCAGAAAGTGCAACCCACCGCCACATCCTGTAATTCGTCTGCTCATAAATCACCCGTCAATTGGCAGCCATTATCTCGGCGCTGGCTCTTTTGCAGCGAGGCCGGAAACAGGGAAAAGCCGAGGGTGAGATGGAAAAGCGCGCAACCGGCGCGCATTTCCCGTTTCCGTCTCATTATGACGCTTGCGCGACTGGCCTCTTCGACATAAGCGTGCAGGGTATGCGACGCGGGCAAAAAATTGCCGGCTATTTATTGTGCAAAGCGCAGCGAGAATAGCACGCGAGAGGAAGCATGACAAAGCGCCGCGAGCTGCGCCGGTAGTGCAGCGCTGGGGTAAGATGTTTTTGGATGCCCGAGGGGAAGGGGGTGGTTTGGATGATTTTTTTTTGTTAAGGAGCTTTTTGGGAGAAAGATCGTGCTGGGAATAAGATATTATGGGATACTGAGATGTTGTATTATTTGGAGTGTTTGGGTTTATCGGTGTTTGTAAGATTGTTTTACGTGTATTATCTATTTGGGAATTTATATAAGTTTTGTGAGGTAATGCTTAAGTAGTAGATAACAGTTTTTCGTTATTATTTCAAAACTATTTCAAAATTAATTACTTAAATAATATTGTAGAATAGTTAGTATTACTGTATACATTAAATTAAAAAGTTCATTAACTTTTGCTGTACATTTTTTCATTACCTACTGTGATCTCACTGCTATTTTTTTCCTCACGTACGCCGTTTTCTGCTTCTTGTCCAAGTAGTAATTACACTCTATTACAAAAACAATTTGTGTGAGTAAGCACTCGTTCAAAAATTAATTTTAAAAAACATATTAAAAATTAAAGCCTATAGAAATAAACAACAATAATATACAATTTGCTCTACCAACCCCACATCGCTCGATTAACCCTAATGATACAATAATTCAAAAACTGAAACCATTCAAACCCATTCCCAAAGAAAAACACACCAAAAATCTACCCAATCACCATTCTCCTCTCAAAACAGTCACCCAGCAATAAACATCCACTTCCCTAAAAGCAACCTCACCCCTAACAACCCGCCACCCGCAAAAATCATAAATTATCCTCGCAATGACCCCCGTAGTAATTTCGGCGCGCCGCAGCGCGTAAACCCTCCTCCCCAGCCGTTAAGACATCTCACCCAAAAAAAAAACAGATGTCCACGCTATCGATCCTCCCTTTACTATACACACGCGGCCATAGAACGACCAAAGCGTTTCCTGCTTCTAGGGCCGAAGCGCGTAAAGTCAATTTCCGGCGCGAGCGATACGGCACCTTGGCTGCGTCGATCGAGCTGCAGGTGCGAGGCTATCGATCGCCGGGCTTTTCTACAGACAAAAGCAGGCGATTTATCGTCGCCCGACGCAACAATGGGCCGTTTAACGGGCATTGCTATGCGCGGCGCGCATCGCTCAGCCCTTGGCTGTCTTTCTCACTGTTCTTCCGCGAGCTGCCGGATAAGAGTTCGAGGGCCGAGATTGCGTCCCGGAATCTAAATTGCATGCACGTTTCTTATTTTGGGAAGCTGGGATGGGGGGGGGGGGGGGGGGGACTAGGAGCGTTGGTGTGGGGAATTGCCGGCTGCTTCGCGATGCGTGCAGAAGAGAGGGTTTGGTTTTTTTTGGTTGTTTGAGGGTTGGTGGGTTGTGAAATGATGTAATTTTTTAGGGATAGGATCGAGGTAGGAAATCGTTGGGATATGGTGTGTTTATTATCAATTATTATCTGAGTCAGCGTTTTGTTGCTGTACTTTTATTTTCTGTTGTAACATCTTTATAATTCTATAACGAAATTCTACAACAAAATATCGTAAAGAAGCTTCAATACTTATAAAACCATAAAAATATATTTCAATCCAGTTTATTTGCGCGTGCCTAAACTAACACCCGTACGAGCACTCACGCGTACATATATACGCACTATTTTGTAACAAACAGCCAGAAGCCAATGTAAGCCTAAAATAAAACTCATTCTCAACTTCCGTCGAGAAATAAACTACTTTTAACTGCTCCCTCGCTCTGCCAGCGCCAGGCGAAGCGTGAAACTTAAAACACGCGCTCTGCCTAAAAGGAAAAAGCTCGGCCCGCGGAAGAAGAATTCCAAGTGGAAAGCAACAGGAAGCGAGGCATAAGGAAAGATCGAGCGTAAGTACATGATGGATCGAGAGGCGCGACGAAGATCGTCGACGAGGATTTCATGCGAAATTACCAACTCAGTGGCGCGCAAGCGCTAAATAAATAGAAGCGAAGGCAGGCCAATTTAAAAGGCGGGGGAGGGATAGATCGGCGAATGTATGGGAGTAAGGAGAAAGTTGTTTTGTTCGGGTGGGAACGGAAGATTCTGGTACATTTGCTTCATTGGAATAAGAGGGAGCTGCGACTTTGGGGATTTAAAATGTTTTTTTTTTGTGGAATTTAAGTAAATTAAAAAAAGGTGTTTACAATTGAAATAGTAAATTTGGGAAAATGATTTTTTTAATTCCTCTTGTTCTCGTCATATTTATATTAATATTAGTAATATTAGTAGTTCAAGAATCAAGTATCTTACTGAAGTTACAGCATCGTATTTAATTAAGTTTGGTACAAACGCAGTTAAATTGCAGTAAAGTTTAGTACCAAACGCAATTAAATCCTTAAATACTTAAACTACCAAATTACTAATCACCTAAAACAAAAACCCAACTTAATCTAATTTCGTTTCTCCAAAACATTCGTTCAACACACACGATAACACGAAAAAGCTCGACATATTAACCGTAATGATCCGAAACTTCCCTCGAAAGCAATTCCATCAAATTCAAAAATATTTAACAAACCTCTTTACCCAAATTCCCAACAACTAGCGAAAGCGGCACCTGCGAGCCTAAACTCCTCGGATTCGCAACTCGGCGCGTTCCGGAGAGCGCGCTTATACCAAAATTTCCTCTCACTCTCCCCACTGTGGGATTACTTATACATGCGCGAACGAGCTACTACTCGACTGCCGCGTGCGCGCACTGGCTGCTAGGGAACTTTATTATTTTCGACAATATGAAAGCTGCACGTGCGACACAGTGTGACTCGTTAAGTCGTCGTCGTCGGAGCAAACTTTCCGGCGCGAGAAAAAAAAACGATTATGGTGAGCGCAAGGCCGAACTTTTTTTTGTCGGTGCATCGCACGTGGTGAGGCTATTAGAAAATTAAGTTCTGAGAGGGCGCGCTGTGAGATCAGGCGAGCGGGATGTTTTTGTTTTGAGATAATGAGACTACTTTTGGAGTTTGGCTTCGGTCAGTTCTTTCTTTTTTTTGGCAGGGGTGAAAGTAGTAGTGTGATGATTGCGGACTTTTTGTGTTTGGAAGTTTTTAAATGATTGGAAAAAGTATTTAAATTAAATTATAGCCGATTAACATACATTATTAAAAAATAGTACATCAGAAATTATCTATTAAATATTAATACCTTATATTAATTATTTTAAAAACTTAATCGTGGTTTACATTTTAAATACTTTTTATTAAATTAAAACTCGAAAAGAAAACGCATCTGTACTAGTGCATAATATTTATTGTTGTTCCTAAATCACCAAAAAGACGGTATTATATACGTGAATTCTCAAGAACGAAGCAAATTTAACAAAAAGTTGCTCTGTATTTTTGATAAAAGAAAAGATTGAAAAGTGATTGTTCAAAAATAAATTTCTTACCTTTGCACAAAATTTTAAGTCAGACGATGAATGGAACTTAAAAGAAAAAGAAAATTATTGCGTTTTTTAAGAACTTTACGTTCTTTTACTCTAATTCTCAAAATACTTTATATAAATTCAAATTAAATTCAAAGTATAAAAGAATTTTTACTCCAAACAATACAGATTGCGTAGGAAATTAAAAATTTTTCGTCCTAGTCTAGACGAATGGAACAAAAAATCGTCAATTAAAGCGCGCGGGCCTCAGTGATTTCAGCTTTCTTTGAGATTCATTACTACTCGCGCGTATTCCTCGCGGTGGAATTGAATTAAAATGCTCGCCGTGTAAATGAAAAGTAGTGCATGCCAATATAAAACGAAAAAAATCGATCTTGCTTGACTTAATATAATTTTAGCCCAAGGCTGGTGCACTTATTTTCTCTCTTCCTGGTATTAATTTTTTCAATTTTTTTGTTGATTAATGTTCTAATTCAAGCTGCTAGCTTAATGGCAGTGAGCTTATTTACTTAAATTAAAAGTGTTGCTTTACGTCTATATCTATGAATTGCAATTAAAAATAAATGACTACATTAATTAATTGAATCAAGTTAATTTTATATAATTTACTTAATTGCAATAATAAATAAATAGTGGAAGTTAAGGTATAATTAGCAGAATATAAAATATATAATTAAATTTAAGAATGTGATTCATTAAAATGTTCTTAATACTATTAATCTCATCCCATTCACACAATTATATACTCAAATAAGAAATTATAGTTTATTTAGACACGATTGCACAAAGTAAGTGATTGTTGCAAGCGTGAAGTTTGTTATCCAAGTGAAGCGAGTATAATAAACACTACTTATGAGGGTCCGTTCCAAATAATGCGGGAATAGATTTTGTTTGCAGTCAAACCAGTACTCAGAAAACAAAATTCACATACACAAAATAGCATTTAGCAAATTAGCAAATTAATAAACTTATACTAAATTAAGAATTCCTAAATGCCATGAAATAATTGTAAATGCAAAATAGAAATTGCTTTCGAAGAATTTAGGAAAGAACTTTACAGAACGCAAATTGGCAAATAAACCTATGCGCAGTTGTTTAAAAGTTGCCATTTCGATACTAGTGCGAGAGAGATTTTAACTCCCGCGCACCATTGCCGAAATATCGTAAATACATTGGGTATATATTGCCCATACAATCGCCCATATATGGACCATATTAGTAAATAAACTTTATATAATATAAATTACGATATATTTTTGTGCGATATATGGGCGATTGTATGGGCGATATATATCGATATATCGAATTCGCCCTATTGCGATATATTGGCGATATATTTGTGAAATTGGTCATTGAACATTGGGCTTATATAGAAATAGTTCGCCAATCAATGGCCGATGTATCGCCCAATGTACACTGTAAATTCATGTGTGTAATATTACGCAGGCCAAGTGTGTAGCTCCCATTTAAATACACATGGTCGCCATCTTTATACGCTTCCAAACGTGTAAAAATGGCGGCCGTGTATTTAAATGGGAGCTACACACTTAGCCTGGGTAATATTACACACATGAATTTAAAGGGTATTTACGATATTTCGGCGATGGCAAATTTTTTTGTGCGGGCTTTTTTTGCTTAATTCTAACTTAGGGTTATTCTTTCTTAACTAAGGGTGAGTTTACATGTACGTGCAATCAGGACTTGCCTTAAAAATGGCAAAATATCTTGCGGATCAAAATAGGTGCGGGTATTTACCTATTTTACATGCACATTATGTAACGCACTTTTTTAAAGCACTTAAAATAATTAATAGTGAAAAAGGAATATTAAAAAATTAAAACTGCTCTAAAATAAAATTGTTAATTCAATTTTAATAATATTAAGAAACTTTTACATATAATGACCATATTTTGGTAATCAATTGCATACTTTTTTTAGTACATCGAAAATCGCGCTTTAAAGACGTGCGCGCTCGTGGTGATTCGATTTTCAAGATTGCGCGAGATGTCGCAGGTGGCTAGGGTTGTAACTCGGCGTGCGCGACGAGAAAAGTTTCGCAGCGAACGCAATGTTTTCCAATCAAGACGTGAGCTACTACCCACTTTGCGGTCATGCAAATGCCAGTGCATCGGACTTTTTATGCTTCTCTAAGAGAGACTGCCTCTTGCGCACGAGGATTTGAATTTAAGTCGAGTTCAACGATTTTAGTAGAGTTTTATATTTTTGTGAAATATCGTTGAATTGAATTAGCGAGATGAATATTTAAACTAGAAAAATAATTCATAAAATGGATCTGTTTCGAAAAATGCGCTTGAAAACTTTTCATAGTAAGAAGTCGAAAACTTTTCGCGAAATTTAATCATTTTTGTTTTACTTTTTCAATGACATATTCACTCTTTTACTCGCTTAGACAACGAGGTCAGTTGACTTTTTTAATTCACTAATCGTTACTATTCTACTTTTGCTACATCGGAACACACAACTCATTAGACGCACTTTTTTCACCGCACTCACTTACGTAAAAATAAAAATAATAAAGAAAAACAGAAACAGAATCGGCACGATAAAGAAAACAACTTACACAAAAAAAAATGCAGCGCCCTTTCGCAAGGAAAAAGTCAGAAAAGGCAGTGCACTGCAGGAGCTCGGTTGGCAGCGCGTGGATAAATTAACCCCGCTGGCAGATTTCGGATTCAACGTTTTAACAGCGCGCGGAGAATCTCAGGAAGCCATTCTGTTTATACAGCCACGATGATTTATGTCGCGTCGTTAGCAGCGTCCCGCGCGTATATATCGTCCGATTTGTCCGGAATTGTCCTTGCACTTCTCTCCCCTTCCCAAGATCCTCTGCGTGTCGAGTGGCTCTGGTCAGAAAATAGAAGCCCTTGAAACTTTGTTAGCATTGATTGTTATCGCTTGCTTAGCATATCTGAGAGCGTTTTGAATTTGTGCCTCGGGACTAAGACACTTTTGGTGTGTCACGTTCCTTTTTTAAATTCGATTTGCAAATGAAAGAAAATAGCTTAAGTTAGGGTAGGGAAAATTAAAGCAGAATTGCAACAAGTTGAATCTTTTTTTACAAAATGTTTAGTTGAATCAAATTAATATGTATGATGTGCTGAGGTAAACTGTGAAAATTAGTACAAAATTTCGAGAAATAATTGAAAGTTAAAAATATGTACTACTATAAAATCACGGAAAACTGAAATAGAAAGAAAAAGGAGAAAGCAAAAAAAATTATAATAATCAATATATCTTTGCGGAAAAACCTTACAATAAACTTTTTATAACAAAGAAAAAAAATAGAACCAAAACTTCAAACGACCAGAATCTAACCAACCTATCTC